>NC_069430.1:1613276-1629223 GCF_026875155.1 Cherax quadricarinatus
AATTAGTGTTGGTAGATTTTTTTAGCGCTGTGGGGAAAAATTTTTGCGTTAAAATGTATCGCTGGTCGGATTTATCTTTAAAATCGATGCCATCGTTGGTCGAGGGTCCACTGAAAAGTGTAATAAAAAAAGATATTATTTTTATTATTTATTATTATTATTTTTTATTATTATTATTATTATATTATTATTATTATTATTATTTTCTCATTTGTTTGTTGGGTTATCTTATTCAAATTTGGGCAAGTATGAGGGGAAAAGATACTTCTTCACGTACACCAAAATGAAAGAAATCAGCCCAAATAAAAAAGCAGAGTTCACTTCCCAGCAATTAGCTGCCGCTTAGCGGTATATTTTTGTGTGGTTGTTATGGTTATATTCTCATTTTTCGGTCTCATTTGATAGAATGAAAGATATTTACAGAAATTGATATGATTTTAAATTGCTTTCATGACAAAAAAGTACCTTAAAATTTGGGCACTCAGAGTAGCAAAAATGTTCTATTCTTTAGCGAAGCTAAAAGGGGTTAAACAAATGACGTCACCGTCGAATCCCTGTCTGCCTGCCAGTCCAAATTCCAATACCCGTCAAAGAATGGGTTGACATTTTTTATACAATTTTACAACAATGCAGTAGTCTGCGTAACAGTAATCTTCTATTTTTTTGTGAATAAAAAATTCCAAATGGTAAGCAAGAGTAATGTAAGAGGGGCCTGTAGCCGTGACTAATAAACAGAGAAAATTTTTATTTTAGTGTCAGGAATGTCTGCATTGTTTATTCTGGATCCTATTTTGAAATTGGCATCTGTTGAAATTTGTGTGAAATTGGGCCAAATTGCCAATTCTGACCACTTTATTGGGTATTGAAATAAGTGAATGGGCGGTTTCTTGTACTCAGTTGACAGACTAGAAGTAAATAAGTTTATTCAGGTATACACAAATACAGTTACATAGATTATAATACATAGCAGTGTATGTATAGAGAACCTAGGAAACCCAGAAAAGTCAGACAGTGACTTATTTCCAGTACCTGCTTGGGCTTGCCTTTATATGATTTTTGGTAAATTTTTTTTTCTCAGTTGTTTGTTGGGCTATTCATTGAAACTGGGCAATGTATGATGGAAAGATGCTTCTTAATGTACAACAAAAATAAAAAAAAACGGACGATAAATAAGGGAGTTAACTTCTCACCATTAGCTGCCTCTTTGCAGTATACTTTCGTATGGTTTTTTATGGTTGTATTCTCATTTTTTTGGACTCATTTGATAGAATGGAAATATAATTACAGAAATAGACAATGATTTAATTGCTTTTATGGCGAAAAGTACCTTAAAAATTGAGCTCAAAGTAGTGGAAATGTTCGATTTTGCAGATGTTCAATGAACTGTGTAAGTCAATTTGGGTTAATTTTATTAAGTGTATTCTACCTAACCACTCTGTAATCCGGCAAACTCAGTAATCCGGCACACTACAGGTCCCAATGATGCCGGATTTGTGATGGAGGACCTGTATAATACTTCAGCATCATATGTTCAAAAATTTTATTGTTTCAAATACAGTGGACCCCCGGTTCGTGATGCTAATCGGAAACCGATAAATCCGGTATCTGATGCATATATCGCAAAAAATTTGCCTCGGTTCCCTTTACAAAACCCGGTATGCGATGCGATTCGACGAGACGTATCCACATGTGGCCTGAACTGCCCCGTGTGTGCCAGTGTTGACAAGCCAGCCAGTGTTGCACGCATCTAAGGATACATTCGGTACATTCCATATTATCCATATTATCACTGTTTTTGGTGCTTGTTTCTGCAAAGTAAGTCACCATGGGCCCCAAAAAAGCTTTAGTGCCAATCCTTCGAGACCAAGGGTGCTAAGACTATTGAAATGAAGAAAGAGATAATTGCAAAGTACGAAAGTGGAGTGCGTGTGTCGGAGCTGGCCAAGTTGTATAGTAAACCCCAATAAACCATTTCTACTATAGTGAGCAGGAAAACGGCAATCAAGGAAGTTGTTCTTGCAAAAGGTGCAACTGTGATTATGAAACAGTGACTGCAAGTGCTAGAAAATGTTGAGAGACTGTTATTGGTGTGGATAAATGAAAAACAGATAGCAGGAGATAGCATCTCTCAAGCAATCATTTGTGAAAAGGCTAGGCAATTGCATGACGATTTGGTAAACTAGTCGTGATGTGAGTGAATTTATGGCCAACAAAGGTTGGTTTGAAAGATTTAAGAATCGTAGTGGCATACATAGTGTGATTAGGCATGGTGAGGCTGCCAGTTCAGACCAAAAAGCAGCTGAAAAATATATAAAAGAATTCAAGGATTACATAGACAGTGAAGACTTGAAACCCCGAACAAGTGTTTAATTGCGACGAAACAGGCCTTTTTTGTAAGAAACTGCCAAGCAGGACCTACATTACTCAGGGGGAAAAGGCACTCCCAGGACATAAGCCATGAAGACAGGCTTACTCTTCTGATGTGTGCCAATGCTAGTGGTGATTGCGAAGTGAAGCCTTTATTGGGTGTATCACTCAGAAACCCCCCAGAGCGTTCAGGCAAAGAATATCCTCAAGGCTAATTTGTGTGTGCTGGGGAAAGGGAAAAACAGAAAGGCATGGGTCACTAGGGACTTTTTCTATGACGGGTTACACCATGCATTTGCCCCCAATTGAAAAATTACCTAATTGAAAAAAATTAGACCTTAAGTGCTTCCCTGGTATTAGACAATGCCCCTGGTCATCCTACAACTTGGCAGAGCGACTTTCTGGGACATGAGCTTCATTAAGGTCAAGTTTTTACCTCTTAAACCACTCCTCTCCTGCAGCCCATGGACCAGCAGGTCATTTCCAATTCAAAAAAACTGTACACAAAAGCATGTTTCAAGTGCTTTGTAGTGACCACAGATCTCTGTTGACTCTAAAGGAGTTTTGGAGGACCCACTTTAATATCCTCAGTTGTGTAAACCTTATAGGTAAGGCTTGGGGGAAGTGACTAAGAGGACCTTGAACTCTGCCTGGAAAAAGCTGTGGCCAGAATGTGTAGACAAAAGGGATTTCGAAGGGTTTGGGGGCTAACCCTGAGAAGCCTATGCCAGTTGAGGAATCCATTGTGCATTGGGAAGTCCTGGGGTTTTGGAGGTTAGGGGGGAAAGGTTTGTGGAAGAGTTGAGGGAGGGGGACAATGACAAACTAACCACGATAAAGCTGCAAGATCATCTTCAACAGCAAGAGGCCAGACCTGAGGAAACTGCTTCAGAGGAGGGGATGGATGAAGTGAAGAACTTGCCTACTTTAAAGATTAGGTAAATGTGTGCAAAGTGGCTTGAAGTGCAAAGCTTTTTTGATGAAAATCACCCTCAGACAGCTACTGCAAGCCGTGTTGGCAACCTGTACAATGACACTGTTGTGAACCACTTTAGGAAAGTCATTCAGGAACGTGAGGTGCAGGCCTCTGTGGACAGATATGTTGTGCGACAGAAGTCCAGTGACTCTCAAGCTGGTCCTAGTGGCATTAAAAGAAGAAGGGAAGTAGCCCCGGAAAAGGACTTGCTACCTCAAGTCCTAATGGAGGGGGATTCCCCTTCTAACCAATAGGTTCAACGCACTCCCCTTCTCCCATCCCATCAATCATCACCAGATCTTCATTAAAGGTAAGTGTCAATTATTCTATTGTTATTATTCTATTGTTATTGTTGTTATTGTAATTATTGCATTAAACTTAATATTTCATGTGGTGAAAGTTTTTTTTTTCATACTTTTGGGTGTCTTGCACGGATTAATTTGATTTCCATTATTTCTTATGGGGAAAATTGATTCACTTTCCGATAATTTTGGCTTACGATGAGCTCTCAGGAACGGATTAATATCGCGAACCGGGGGTCCACTGTACTCAATTGTACTTCATATTGTAAATTGTTTACTGTAATTTTTAACACTGAACCTTTCATTGCTTGTTAATTTTAAGTTAATTTTAAGCCTGCCCATAATGCTTTGCATACAAAGGGCTTTTGGCATGTACACCCAACTACTATAATTCATTGTACACCTATGTATCATGTTCAAATAAAATATATGAATATGGGAGGGTCCAGGAGTACTTTGTTTATAGAGGTGTAACTGATATATCGGATCATTATTTAGTTGTAGCTACAGTTAAATAAAGGTATATGGGACAAAAGGAAAATGGCAACAATAAGTAAGAGAGAGGTGAAAGTGTATAAACTAAGGGAGGAGGAAGTTTGGAAGTTTGGGTAGATATAATTTAACTATTGGCAGAAAGGTGGGCTAATGCAAGTTTGAGTAGTGGGGGGGAGGGTTGAAGAGGGTTGGAATAGTTTTAAAAATGCAGTATTAGAATGTGGGGCAGAAGTTTGTGGTAATAGGAGGATGGGTGCAGGAGGAAAGAGGAGTGATTGGTGGAATGATGAAGAAAAGGGGTGTGATAAAAGAGAGAAAGGAAAGCTTATGAGAGGTTTCTACAAAGCAGAAGTGTTATAAGAAGAGCAGAGTTATATGGAGAGTAAAAGAAAGCTGAAGAGATTGGTGAGAAAAGTGCAAAAGGAGAGCAGATGATAGACTGGGAGAGGCACTGTCAAGAAATTTTAATGAAAATAAAAAAAATTTTGGAGTTAAACAAGTTAAGAAAGCCAGGGAATGAATGTATTTGTCAGTTAAAAACAAAGTAGGGGAGTTAGTAGATGGGGAGATGGAGGTATTGGATAGATGGCGGAATATTTTGAGGAACTTTTAAATGTTGAAAAGAAAGAGAGGCGTAATTTCATGCATTGGCCAGGGAGGTATACCATCTTTTAGGAGTGAAGAAGAGTAGAATGTGAGTGTGGGGGGGGTGTGTGAGGCATTTGTAGAATGAAAAGGGGTGAAGCAGCTGGAATTGACGGGATAAATAACAGAAATATTAAAAGCAAGGGGTTTTATAGTGTTAAAGAGTGGTTGGTATTTTTGTTTAATAAAATTTATTAAAGAGGGAAGGTACCTAGGGATTGGCAGAGAGCATGTATTACCGGGAAAGTTTACCTAGAGAGATTTTCCGAGGGTCAATGCCCCCAGGGCCCGGTCTGTGACCAGGCCTCCTGGTTGCATCAGAGCCTGATCAATCAGGCTGTTACTGCTGGCTCACACAATCCAATGTACGAGCCACAGCCCGGCTGGTCAGGTACCGACTTTAGGTGTTTGTCCATGCCTGCTTGAAGACAAGCTAGGGGTCTTTTGGGTAATCCCCCTATGTATGCTGGGAGGCAGTTGAACAGTCTTGGGCCCCTGACACTTATTGTATTGTCTCTAAACGTCTAGTGACACCCCTGTTTTCATTGGGGGGATGTTGCATCGTCTGCCGAGTCTTTTGCTTTCATTGTGGTGATTTTCGTGTGAAAGTTCAGTACTATCCCTCTAGGATTTTCCAGGTGTATATAATCATGTATCTCTCCCGCCTGCATTCCAGGGTGTGAAGGTTCTCTTACATTTTCTAGGTCAGCAATTTCACCTGCCTTGAAAGGTGCTGTTAGTGTGCAGCAAATATTCCGCCTAGATAGAACAGGCGACCTGAAGAGTGTCATCATGGGTTTGGGCATCCCTAGTTTTGAAGGTTCTCATTATCATCTTGTCATTTTTCTAGCAGATGCGATTGATGCAATGTTATGGTCCTTGAAGGTGAGATCCTCTGATATGATCACTCCCAGGTCTTTGACGTTGGTTTTTCGCTCTATTTTGTGGAAGGAATTTGTTTTGTACTCTGATGAAGTTTTAATTTCCTCATGTTTTACCATATGGGAGTAATTAAAAATTTCTCATCGTTTGAACTTCATATTGTTTTTCTGAAACCCACTGAAAGTTTTGGGTTTGATGTCTGCCTGGAGCCTTGCAGTGTCTGCAATGAAGACACTGTCATGCAGATTCGAGTGTCATCTGCAAAGGAAGACACGGTGCTGTGGCTGACATCTTTGTCTATGTCAGATATGAGAATAGTTCCTGTATAGTACCTGTATACACCAAACCATCCTACTTACGACCGAGCTCGGTTCCGAGAAACCGGTCGTAAGTTGAAATGGCCCGTAAGTCGAACTTTACTACTGAATATCAACAAAAACATTTTTTTTAATGATTTTATTTTATTGTTTTAATTTGGTATTTCATGTTTTACTTTATTTTTTTATGCTGTTAGTACTGTTTTTTAAATAATGTAAGGTTTAGGATAAACACTGTGTACAACACAAATAGTTTTTTATTTCCCAGAAATTTGGCATAAAAAAACACGGTCGTAAAGTCGAGTGGCGTAAGTCGAGCAGGTTACAAGTTAGACGTGGGTGTAGTTCCTTTACAAAAAGGGAAAGGGGACAAAAGGATTGTAAATAATTATGAGGAATTAGTTTACTGAGTATACCAGGAAAAGTTTTTGATAGGGTTATTATTAAAAAGAATTATAGGTAAGACAGAATGTAGGATTGTTAAGGGGGTTTTTTAGAGTGCGTAGGGATTGTGTAAATCAAGTGTAACATTGAAGCATATGTGTGAACAGTATTTAGATTAAGGTAGGGAAGTTTTCATTGCATTTATGGATTTAGAAAAGGCATACGATAGGTGGTTTGGGGGACAATGTGGCAGATGTTGCAGGTATATGGAATAGGTAAGTAAGTTACTAAATGCTGTAAAGAGTTTTTATGAGGATAGTGAGGCTCAGGTTAGGGGGTGTTAGAAGAGAGGGAGATTACTTCCCGGTAAAAGAGGTCTTAGACAGGGATGTGAAAATGTCACCATGGTTGTTTAACCCTTTCAGGGTCGACAGGCCCTCTCCCAGACTTGTTCTCAGGGTCGCCAAATTTTAAAAAAAAAAAATTTTTTTCTTAAGAAAGATAGAGAATCTTTCCTGATCATAATGACACCAAAAGTATGAAATTTGATGGAAAACTTACGAATTATGCTCTAGCGAAGTTAGTGGTCTCGACAATGTTTATGCATCAGCGATTTTTGCCCACATTGAGCCCTATTTTGGGCCCAAATTCCATTGTACTAGTCGACAAAATCATAACTATTTTCGCTAGAACTCCATTTTTGCTATCGAATGAGCACAAGAAACCACCCATTTACTGATTTCCAACTATCCAATAAGTGGTCAGAATTTAGCAATTTTGCCAATTTCACACAAATTTCAAAAGATCCCAAAATTCTAAATAGGGTCCAAAAATAAACAAGAAAGAAAATTCCCTGGCACTAAATAACATTTCCTCTGTTCATTATCACGCCCCCCAGGCCTCTGTTACATTTCCTTTGCTTTCCACTTTAAAATTTTTATTCTCACAAAAAAAAAAAGTTTACTGTTATGCAGTAAAAATGGTATAAATAATATCAGTGCACTTGTGAAAGAATATTAGACTCCCATTTTGATGTGTTTTTGGACATGTGGCATGATTTGTTTACTTTTGAACTTTAGCAAAAATCGAAGTTTTCTGCTACTTTGACCTCAATTTCAAGGTACTTTCATTGTGAAACCAATCAAAATCGTCTCAATTTCTGAAATATATCTTCCTTTCTATAAAATAAGACCAGGAAAACTAGAATACAACAATAAATACTATACGAAAACACAGTGCAAAGCCGCTGTTTTAAACCAAAAACACAGTCAAAGTTCTTTTCTCATTAGGGCACTGTGTGCTGCAGTTTTTTATAATTGAACACTGATCACATAGACCCATTCTTGCATAGTTAGGCCTACCACTTTCTCTTGCTAGACTTGAGGGCGCCTAGAGTTTTGTGTACTAGTACGTCAAAAACCTGGTGCGTGAGCCTACTATTATATTTTTTTTATTATCGCACTGGCCGATTCCCACCAAGGCAGGGTGGCCCGAAAAAAGAAAAACTTTCACCATCATTCACTCCCTCACTGTCCTTGCCAGAAGGGTGCTTTACACTACAGTTTTTAAACTGCAACATTAACACCCTCCTTTAGAGTGCAGGCACTGTACTTCCCATCTCCAGGACTCAAGTCCGGGCCCGCCGGTTTCCCTGAACCCCTTCCCTAAATGTTACTTTGCTCACACTCCAACAGCAAATCAAGTATTAAAAACCATTTGTCTCCATTCACTCCTATCAACACGCTCACGCATGCCTGCTGGAAGTCCAGCCCCTCGCACACAAAACCTCCTTTACCCCCTCCCTCCAACCTTTCCTAGGCTGACCCCTACCCCGCCTCCTTCCACTACAGACTGATACACTCTTGAAGTCATTCTGTTTTTGCTCCATTCTCTCTACATGTCCAAACCACCTCAAAAAACCCTTCCTCAGCCCTCTGGACAACAGTTTTGGTAATCCCGCACCTCCTCCTAACATCCAAACTACGAAATTCTCTGCATTTATTTCACACCACACATTGCCCTCAGACATGACATCTCCACTGCCTCCAGCTTCTCCTCGCTGCAACATTTCATCACCCATGCTTCACACCCATATAAAGCATTGGTAAAACTATACTCTCATACATTCCCTCTCTTTGCCTCCAAGGACAAAGTTCTTTGTCTCCACAACCCTTAGTGCACCACTCACCCTTTTCCCCCCATCAATTCTATGATTCACCTCATCTTTCATAGACCCATCCGCTGACACGTCCACTCCCAAATATCTGAATACATTCACCTCCTCCATACTCTTTCCCTCCAATCTGATATCCAATCTTTCATCACCCCAGTCTTTTTGTTATCCTCATAACTTTACTCTTTTTTGTATTCACTTTTATTTTCTTCTTTGCATACCCTACCAAATTCATCCACCACCTCTGCAACTTCTCTTCAGAATCTCCCAAGAGCACAGTGTCATCAGCAAAGAGCAACTGTGACAACTCCCACTTTATGTGTGATTCTTTATCTTTTAACTCCACGCCTCTTGCCAAGACCCTCGCATTTTCTTCTTTTTACAACCCTATCTATAAATATATTAAACCAACCATGGTGACATCACACATCCTTGTCTAAGGCCTACTTTTATTTGGGAAATAATTTCCCTCTTTCCTACTACTCTAACTTGAGCCTCACTATCCTCTAAAAACTCTTCACTGCTTTCAGTAACCTACCTCCTACACCATACACCTGCAACCTTTGCCACATTGCCCCCTATCCACCCTGTCATAAGCCTTTTCCAAACCCATAAATGCCACAAAGACCTCTTTAGCCTTATCTACTGTTCACTTATATGTTTCAAATGTAAACAGCTGGGCCACACCCCCTACCTTTCCTAAAGCCTCCTTTTTCATCTGCTATCCTATTCTCCATCTTACTCTTAATTCTTTCAATAATAACTCTACCATACACTTTACCAGGGATACTCAACAGACTTATCCCCCCATAATTTTTGCACTCTCTTTTGTCCCCTTTGCCTTTTTACAAAGGGAAATATGCATGCTCTCTACCAATCCCTAGGTACCTTACCCTCATCAAAACATTTATTAAAAAATTGCACCAAACACTCCAAAACTATATCCCCACCTGCTTTAAACATTTCTGTCTTTATCCCATCAATCCCAGCTGCCTTACCCCCTTTCATTTTACCTACTGCCTCAATGAACTTCCCCCTCACTCACAACTGGCTCTTCCTCACTCCTACAAGATGTTATTCCTCCTTGCCCTATACACGAAATCACAGCTTCCCTATCTTCATCAACATTTAACAATTCCTCAAAATATTCCCTCCATCTTCCCCCAAAACCTCTAACTCTCCATTTAATAACTCTCCTCTCCTATTTTTAACTGACAAATCCATTTGTTCTCTAGGCTTCCTTAACTTTTTAATCTCCCCTCCAAAAAATTTTTTCTTATTTTCAACAAAATTTGTTGATAACATCTCACCCACTCTCTCATTTGCTCTCTTTTTACATTGCTTCACCACCCCTCTTAACCCTCTCTTTTCTCCATATACTCTTCTCCCCCCTTGCATCACTTCTACTTTGTAAAAACTTCTCATTTTGCTAACTTTTTCTCCCTTACTACTCTCTTTACATCATCATTCCACCAATCGCTCCTCTTCCCCTCCCGCACCCACTTTCCTGTAACCACAAACTTCTGCTGAACACTCTAACATGCATTTTTAAACTTACCCCATACCTCTTCGACCCATGGCCTATGCTCCCCATTAGCCCATCTATCCTCCAATAGCTGTTTTATATCTTACCCTAACTGCCTCCTCTCTCTTCCCTGATGCTTCTATTCTCCTTGTATCCCATCTACCTTTTACTCTAAATAACAGTGTAGCTACAACTAGAAAGTGATCTGATATATCTGTGGCCCCTCTATAAACATGTACATCCTGAAGTCTACTCAACTTTTACTACCAATACATAATCCAACAAACTACTGTCATTTTGCCCTACATCATATCTTGTATACTTTTCCTTTTTCTTAAAATATGTATTCCTATAACTAAACCCCTTTCTATACAAAGTTCAATCAAAGCGCTCCCATTATCATTTACAACCCGGCACCCCCCAAAATTACCTACCACACCCTCTCTAAAAGTTTCTCCTACTTTACATTCAGGTCCCTACCACAATTACTCTCTCACTTGGTTCAAAGCTCCTATACTTCACTTAACGTATCCCAAAATCTCTCTCTCTCCTCTAAAATTCCTCTCTTCTCCAGGTGCATACACGCTTATTATGACCCCCTTTTCGCATCCAACCTTTACTTTTAATCCACATAATTCTTGAATTTACACATTCATATTCTCTTTTCTCCTTCCATAACTGATCCTTCAACATTACTGCTTCCCTTTCCTTTGCTCTAAAATCTCTCAGATACTCCAGATTTAATCCCCATTTATTTCCCCCCACCGAAACTCCCCTTCCCCCTTCAGCTTTGTTTCGCTTAGGGCCAGGACATCCAACTCTTTCATTCATAACATCAGCAATCATCTGTTTCTTGTCATCCGCACTACATCCACGCACATTCAAGCCCTCCCCGTTTTATAAAGTTTTTCTTCTTCTCTTTTTTAGTAAATGTTTACAGGAGAAGGGGTTACTAGCCCATTGCTCCCGGCATTTTAGTCACCTCATACGACACGCATGGCTTACGGAGGAAAGATTCTTTTCCACTTCCCCAGGACAATAGAAGAAATAAAGAAGAACAAGAGCTATTTAGAAAAAGGAAAAAAAACCTAGATGTATGTATATATGTATTGCAGTGCATGTCTGTGAAAATACTAGTTTCCGCCGTAAATAAATACGTCGAAAACCCTGAAGGGTTAATGTATTTATAGATGGGGTTGTAAAAGAAATAAATGCTAGGGTGTTCGGAAGGGGGTGGGATTAAATTATGGGGAAAACAAATACAAAATGGGAATCGAAAACAGTTACTTTTTGCTTATGATACTGTGCTTTTTGGGAGATTCTAAAGAAAAATTGCAAAGGTTAGTGGATGTGTAAAGATAGAAAGTTGAAAGTGAACATAGAAAAAAGTAAGGTGATGAGGGTATCAAATGAATTAGATAAAGAAAAATTGGATATCAAATTGGAGAGGATAGTATGGAAGAAGTGAATATTAACAGATATTTGGGGGTGACGTGTAAGCGGATGGATTTGAAGAAATGAGGTTAATCGTAGAATTGATGAAGGAAAAAAGGCGAGTGGTGCGTTGAGGTATATGTGGGACAAAAAATTTATCTTTGGAGGGAAAGAAGAGAATGTATGAAAGTATAATGGTACCACACCTTATATGGTATGAAGCTTGGGTTGTAAATCCTGCAGCAAGGAGACGGTTGAGGCAGTGGAGATGTCCTGTGTAAGGGCAGTGTGTGGTGTAAATATTATGCAGAAAATTCGGAGTGTGAAAATTAGGAGAAGGTGGAGTTAATAAAAGTGTATTAGTCAGAGGCTGAAGAGGGTTGTTGAGGTGGTTTGGCATTCAGAGAGAATGGATCAAAGTAAAATGATATGGAGAGCATATAAAACTTGGGTAAGGGAAAGGGGGGGTAGGGGTCGTCCTCGAAAAGGTTGGAGGAGGGGCTAAGGGAGTTTCGTGGGCAGGGGGGTTGGACTTCCAGCAAGCGTGTATGAGCATGTTAGATAGGAGTGAATGGACAGATTGTGTTTGGGACCTGACTATATGTTGGAGTGTGAGCAGGGTAATATTTAGTGAAGGGATTCAGGGAAACCGGTTATTTTTAAATAGTCAGATTTGAATCCTGGAAATGGGAAGTACAATGCCTGCACTTTAAAGGAGGGGTTTGGGATATTGGTAGTTTGGAGGGATATGCCGTGTATCTTTATACGTATATGTTTCTAAACTGTTGTATTCTGAGCACCTCTGCTAAAACAATGATTATGTATGAGTGAGGTGAAAGTGCTGAATGATAATGAAAGTATTTTCTTTTTTGGGAATTTTCTTTCTTTTTGGGTCACCCTGCTTCTGTGGGAGACGGCCGACTTGTTTAAAAAAAAAAAAGAAAAAACTAAGGGAGGTGGCAACAAGAGTAGATGCAGTCCTGCCAGAAGACTCCTGTTTAGATCCATCAGTGTATATAACTTGTAATAACTTATTACTACCAGCTAGGCAAAAAAATTCTTCTTGAACAGTTGCCATAACAAGTGATTTAACCCTTAACCCTTTGAGAGTCGACAGGCCCTCTCGGAGACTCGTTCTCAGAGTCGGCCAAATTTAAAAAAAAAAAAAAAAAAATTTCTCGTGAAAAGATAGAGAATCTTTTCCCAATCATAATGACACCAAAAGTATGAAATTTGATGGAAAACTTACGGAATTATGCTCTCGCGAAGTTAGCGGTCTTTGGCGATGTTTACGCATCGTCGATTTTGCTCACTTTGAGCCCCATTTTCGGCCAATTCCCTTGTACTAGTCGATAAAAAACATGAATGTTTCACTAGACCTCCATTTTTTTCTATCGAATGAGTGCAAGAAACCACCCATTTACCAATTTCAACTATCCAATACAGTGTCAGAATTTAAACATTTTGCCAATTTCACAGAAATTTCAAAAGATGCAAATTTCCGAATAGGGTCCAGAATATACAAGAAAGACATTCCTGGCACTAAAATTACATTTCCTCTGTTCATTAGTCACGTCTCAAGGCCCCTCTTACATTCTTTTGCTTTCCACTTTGAATTTTTATTCTCACAACAAATAGAAGATTTACTGTTTTGCAGACTACTGCATTAGTGTAAAAATGGTATAAATAATTTTGGCGCACTTGCAAAAGAATATTAGACTCACCAGTTGACGTTTATTGGACGCTTGGCATGATTTGTTTACTTTTGAACTTTGGTAAAAATCGAACATTTCTGTTACTTTGAGCTCAATTTCAAAGTACTTTTCATTGTAAAACCAGTCAAAATCATCTCAATTTCTGTAATACGTTTTCCATTCTATAAAGTGAGACCAAGAATACTAGAATACAACAATAAATACCATACGAAAATACAGTGCAAAGTTGCTGTTTTATTCCAAAAAAATGGTCAAAGTTTTTTTTTCTCATTATGCACTGTGTGCTGCAGGATTTTTTTTAGACTGTGCACACTGACCACATAGACCCATTCTTTCATATGTAGGCCTACCAGGTTTCTCCCACTAGATTTGAGGGGGCTAGAATTTAGGCGTACTAGTACGTCAAAAATCCTGGGTCGTAAGCCGTACTAGTACCGCCGAAACCCTCAAAGAGTTAAACTGTCCAAACGTAGATCTACGTTCATTTGCGTGGTGCTCCGAATATTTTGAAAAATAAATTTTTTTTTTCTTTTAACCCTTTCAGGGTCGACAGGCCCTCTCCCAAACTTGTTCTCAGGGTCGAAAAATATTCGAAAAAAAATTATTTGTTTTTCTAAACTTTATAGGCTAAAAAAAAAATGTTTGCCATCAATACTTACTGAGATATAGAGGCGTGAAATTGACAGAAAGTGAACCGCATATGGCAACATCGCCGACTGCTGGTCACCCGGTAATCATTTATTTTTTTTCTACTTTTTTCTATTATTTTTTTAATATTTTTTCTTTTCAAGCAATTTTTATGGCCTGTGAGACCAATATGAGCACTATTTTGTAATTTTTTACTCATTCTATATTACACAATAACTGCACAAACACTGTTGTCATTATATTGTTTACAAAACTTGATAAAGGATCTAACCAGAACAAAATCCAAGCACCACGAACCAGTCAACGTAGGGGTTTACACTATACCCTGTGGAGGCTGTAACAAGATTTATGCAGCTGCAGCTGCTGCTCCTCCTCCTCCTCCTCCTCCTCCTCCTCCTCCTCCTCCTCCTGCTCATCCTCATCAGTCCGAGTCTATATACGTATACCCTCGGTGTCCAAGTACTGTTTGTGACGGCTTGACAAAGCTCCTGGTGAGCGAAACGTTGCCGCAATAAAATGTCACATTAGTTGCACTTGTTACCTCATATTTCTCTACTTTTTATAGTGCAATTAATTGCTCAACTTATTATACATTACAAATCAGATCTTACTCCCAAAATCAATATTATATCATAGTGACTATCTGTCCATTGAACTTTGTTTACCATTACTTAATTTAGTCCTTTATATATTTTCTCCTTTATTTTAGCTTTATATAACTACCTCAGTTCATATATTCACAATTGTTAAAATAATCAAAGTGCTATTCTCAGGGGCTAAAGTGTAATAAGTTCACTATTTTGCCATTATATTCCCAAGTTCATTTATTTTTTTTTTCTCTCCTCATGTCTTTATAGTAACATTTATTAAAATACTCCAGGTGCTATTGACTACCTCAGGAGCTACTGATTTAGCTTTTAATACATTCTTTTATTATTATATTCATTAGCTCCTTTATTTTAGCTGTAAATATCTACTGTAGTTCATAAACTCACTTGTTAAATAATTAAGGTGCTACTAGATGCTTAAGTGTATAACTGAATTATCTATTTCGTAATAATCCCTTTTTCTTTCAAAATTTTACAAGTTTTAGATTAATCACGGAGTCTTAGTCATAAGTCTAGTTGTAGATTCAATATAAATCTTGTATCATTTTACTCAGAAAATCTAGTTTGTAAAATTACTGTCGTCCTATAATTACAGGCATAGATCCTGATGTAAACTTTTCACAAAATGAATTACATGAATCAACCAGTAACTGTAATTACTACACAGCAGACCAAGCAAAGACATTACTTAGTGCAAACAATAACATAACCATCTTTAACTACAATGTCAGATCCTTGAGCAAACATTATGATGACCTCACGATCCAGATCCAGATCCAGATCCAGATCCTACCTCACAGCATTACTCAATTCCCTTCATTCCAATATATCAATCATCACACTCACAGAAACCTGGCTTAAGCCTGATATTACAGATGTCTATACCAGTCCTGGCTACATGGCCATACACAACTGTAGAACAGACCAGCAAGGGGGAGGAACAGCTATACTACTCAAATCAACTCTAATGTATCAATAAATCTTGCACAAGGGACGAACATGGAGAATATATCATAGCCAAATTTAAATCAAAAGACCTGCAAAAACTCCCTCACAGTTATAAACATCTACAGAGTACCACAGTCAAACATTTATCACTTTAGTGAAAAACTAGGAAACATGATTACTGATGCACACATGAATAAAGACCACCTACTACTAACAGGAGGTTTCAACATAAACATACTACACGGCCAGGACCCACAAGTAACCAAATTCACAAACACAATGAGTAACTGCCTGTTGCTACCAAGCAAATATCAACCCCACAAGAATCTCCGAGACAAGCATCTCCTTAATAGACCACATCTGGACAAACACCATATCCCCTTTAAATCAGGCATAATGACAGACAACGCTACCCGACCACTACCCAACCTTTCTCATAACATCTGGGCAAACTACCCAAATTTACTAAAGTAACCTTCAGCACATAACAAGACAGAGTTAAAACTTTAACAGCATAATCACATTCGA
>NC_069430.1:1629723-1657149 GCF_026875155.1 Cherax quadricarinatus
ATAGAAAAAAATTGGAAAAGAAAAGAAAAAAACAACTAAAACAACAAAATAATATAATACGCGTATGTGGAATTCGTCGATGTTGCCGCCACCACATCATTTTCTACAAACTTCTTGGCACTGTATCTCGGTAAGTACTGATCAGATTCTAATTTTTTTTGTTTTATTACCTTCACAAAAATATGCTCTTTAATTCTGTAAGAAAAAATAATATTTTTTTTTTTCAAAATTTCTTGGACACTGGTGCGTGACTTCAGATTTTGGCCTTGGACCCTGAAACGGTTAAAGAGTGTTGCAATGATTGGTGATAGTACTTGTGACGCTTTTTTGTATATAAAGGGTGGTAAGGTATTTAAATCTCCTGCCTTATTTTTCAGTGCGTTGATAATAAGGGAGACTTTGTATGGGTTAGTCGGAGCTAGGAACAGTGTGTTAGGGTAGTTGCCTGTGAGGTAGTCATTTGGTGGGGTATCTGAGCTTGGGATATTATTGGCAAGGTTTTGACCTATAGTGGAGAAGAAATCATTGAGTCTGTTTGCTGTTTCTGTTGGTGGGAGTTGGGGTTCATCTGATTTCGCTAATTTTATTTCGCTATGTCGTGATATCTTTTTTCTTCCCAGAATTTCTGATAGGGTCTTCCAGGTCTTTTTTATATCACCTCGTAAGTTGGATAATCTGTTCTCATAATAAAATTTTTTTGCCCTTCTTATCAGGCTGGTTAGGATTGACGAGTGACGTTTTGTTTGGTCTCTGGTTATGTGACCCATTCTGTACTGTTTTTCATATCGGTGTTTTGTATTTATGGATTTGAGAATGCTGGGTGTTAGCCAGGGACTGTTCAGTCTCTTAGCTGTCATCTGTTTAGTTTTTTTAGGGCAGTGCTTGTTATAAAGGTATTGGGTCTTTTTTAGAAAATTATTAATACATTCGTCAATATCTGTATAGATTTCTAGCTCAGTGTGCCGTCAATGTTTGTTACTGCTGTTGCGAAGTTATTAATGGCTGCCTCATTGTGAAGTCTGAAGGTGACTTTAGTAGTGTCTTGGGGTATTTTACCAAGAGTTGTTATGAGGAAAGTAGGGTAGTGGTCTGTGGTATCTGTAATTATGCCTGATTTTAAAGGGGATATGGTGTTGGTCCAGATGTGGTCAAGTAGGGAAACACTAGTCTCTGTAACTCTTGTAGGTTTTGTTACTGTTGGTAGCAACATGCAGTTACTCATTGTGTTTGTGAATTCAGTAACGTGTGGGTCCTGGTCTTGCAGGAGATTTATATTGAAGTCACCTGAGAGTAGTAAGTGATCTTTGTTCATGCGTGCATCAGTTATCATACTTCCTAGGTTTTGACTAAATTGGCTAATGTTTGATTGTGGAATTCTGTAGATGTTTATCACTGTGAGAGGTTTTTGTAGGTATTTGGATTTGAATTTAGCTATTATATATTCCCCATGTTCATCCCTTGTGCAAGTATTAGTGATACATTCTAGTTGGTCTGAGTAGTATATAGCTGTGCCACCCCCTTGTTGGTCTGGCCTACAGTTGTGTATGATGATCCATTTAGCATTATGTTAAATGGATCATTTACAGCTTTGTTTCCAAACTGAATGAAATAGGTTTTATCAGTGTTCAGGGTGTGTTAGTCATCATCCAGGCAGATATTTTCTGTAATTCAGCATTGACTGTGTTTGCTAGTATGACTGTGTTTGGGTGGGAAAAGACATATGTAGTGTCATCTGCAAATAATATGGGTTTGAGTAGCTGTGATGCATTTGGTAGATCATTGATGTAGATGAGAAAGGAGTGGTCCAAGGACGCTTCCTTGTGGGACTCCTACTGTGATTAGTTGGGTGGAAGAGTTTGCATCATTTGCATACATATATTGAGTTCTGTTACTAAGGTATGAATTTTAGGTAGTTGAGGGAGTGGCCTCTGATACCACAGTGCATTAATTTGGAGTACAGCAGTTCATGCTCAACTGTATCGAAAGCTTTACGTAAATCAATGAAAATGCCCAGCGGGACTTCTTTCTTTTCAAGTGCGGTATATATTGTTTTAGCATGGATGATAGCTCATTTGTGGTTTCATTATTCCTAATCGAACGAAAAGGGGTTTAAAATAGTTGTGTAAAAAAGGTAGGAAAGATCCATTATGTTTAATTTTTCAAGATTTTAGGAGCAGGGGAAAGTTAGATTTGGTCTTATTTAAAGTCAGCTTGGTCACCTCCTTTATGGATCGGGGGTGACCCTTGCTATTTTGAGGATTGTTTGGGGAAAGGGAGACAATTCAATAGATTTGTTTTAAAGACGTTGCATAATTGGCGACAATACTTGAGAAGCTTTTTTGTACATAAAAGCAGGCAAATTGTTTATGTCTTGCCTTGGTTTTTTTAAAGGGGGTTTTTTGATGACCCTAACTTCAATGGGGTTGGTTGGGCTAGGGAAAAGCGTATTTGGGGAGGTACTTATGAGGCGCTATGGGCGGGGGTTTGTGCTTGTATTTTGTTTGCTGATTTTTTTTCCCGTGGGGGGGAGAAGAAAAAATTATGTTGTTTGCTGTTTGGGTTTGGGGTGAGTAGGGGTTCATTTATTTTGCTAGTTTACGTTTTGTTTTGGATAAATTTTTTGTTCCAAGAATTTCAATTGAGTTTTCCCGGTATTTTTTTCATATCACCTTTGAGTTTTTAAACTATTTTCAAATACAATTTTTTTGACCTTTTTATCAGGCTGGTAATTGAGAGTAATTTTCAACTGGTTTTCGTTTTTTTGGGCCCCTTCTAACTTTTTTTCAATTTTGCTTTTTGTTAAAGGATTTTAGGGTGCTTTGGGGTTGCCAGGGAATTAAATTTGTCTCTTTGCGTGATCTGTTTAGTTTTTCTTTGGGGAATGTCCCGTTATAGAGGGGCCTTTTGGGTTTTTTTAGAAAATTATTTGTACATTCACTATCTTAATGTTTTGAGTCATTTTGCCCCAAACATGTATTCATAGCTGCTATAAAGTTGTTAAAGCTGTCTTGTTATGTGTCTAAAAGGGTTATTTAGTAACATCTTGTGGTGGTTGCCCCGATTATTATGAGAAGGTTGGGTAGTGGTCTGTAGCGTTGTCTGTATTTTGCCTGATTTTAAAAAGGGGTTTTGGGTTTTGCCCAGTTTGGGGTAATTTTAAAGGGAGTGTTGTTGGGAGTTTCTTGTGGGGTTAGATTTGCTGGTAAAAACGGCAGTATCTTTGTTTTTGTGAATTTGGTTATTGGGGGTCCGGGCCCGTGTAGATGTTTATTTTAAAACCTCCTTTATGTGGGGGTTTTATTCATGTGTGCATCGTAATCATGTTTCCTATTTTTTTACTAAAGTATAAATGTTTGACTGGGGTACTCTGTAGATGTTTTAAACTGTGAGGGAGTTTTTGCGGGGTCTTTGTTTTAAAATTTTGGCTAGGGGGATAATTCTCCTTTTTCGCCCCTTTGTGCAAGTTTTATTGATACATTGGTTGATTTGAGTAGTATAGCTTTTCCTCCCCTTGCGGGTCTGTTCTACGTTGGTATGGCCTGTAGCCAGGACTGGTATAACTCTGTAATATCAGGCTTAAACCCAGGTTTTGTGATGTGATGATTGATAATTGGAATAAAGGGAATTGATAATGCTTGGGGTAGGTTTGGGATCTGGATCTGGATCTGGATCGGAGGGTCTTTAAAAATGTTTGTAAAGGGATCTGCATTGTATTAAAGATGGTTATGTTATTTTTTGCAAAATAATTTTTTTTGCTTGGTTGCTGTGTGAAATTACAGTTACGGTTATTCATGAAATTTCTTTTGTGAAAAGTTTACATCGGGGCTATCCTGTAATTATGGGGACGACAGAAAATTTTACAAACTAGTTTTCTGAGAAAAATGATACAAGATTTTATTGAATTACAAATAGTTGACTAAGACTCCCCCGGGTTAATCTTAAAACTTTTAAAATTTTGAAAAGAAAAGGGATTTTTACAATAGATAAATTTGTTTACATTAAGCTTGAGCACCTTAATTTTTAACAAGTGGTTTATGAACACAGTAGTATTTACAGCTAAAAAAAAAAAGGGGCTAATGAATATAATAATAAAAATGTATTTAAAAACAAATCAGTAGCTCCTGAGGTATCAATAGCAACTGGAGTATTTTAATAAATGTTACTAAAAGACATGGGGAGAAAAAAAAAAAATAAATGAATTGGGTATAATGGCAAAATAGTGAATTAATTACATTTAGCCCCCGAGAAAAGCACTTTGATTTTTTAAAAATTGTGAATAATGAACTGAGGGGTTTATAAAGCTAAAATAAAGGAGAAAATATATAAAAGGGCAAATTAAGTAAGGTAAAACAAGTTCAATGGGCAGATAGTCACTATGTATAATAGATTTTGGGAGTAAATTGATTTTAATGTATAATAAATTGAGCAATTATTGCACTATAAAAAGTGAGAAATTTTTTTAGGTAACAAGGCAATAATTGCATTTTATTGCGCCCAAGTTTCGCCACCGGAGCTTTGTCAAGCCGTCACAAACAGTACTTGGACACCCGGGGGATAGATATAACTCGGGCTGATGGGATGAGCAGGAGGAGGGGGAGGAGGAGGGGGGGAGGAGGGGAGGGAGCGCAGCTGCAGCGATAAATTTGTTAAGCCTCCCCGGGTATAGTGTAAACCCTAGTTGCTGGGTTGTGGTGCTTGGATTTTTTCTGGTTAGATCCTTTATCAAGTTTTTTTTAAAAAATATAATGACAACAGGTTTGGTTATTGTGTAATAAGAATGAGTAAAAAATTACAAAATAGTGCCATTTGGGCTCACAGGCCATAAAAAAATTTCTTGAAAAGAAAAAAAAATTAAAAAAATAATAGAAAAAAGTAGAAAAAAAAATAAATGATTACCGGGTGACCACCCAAGTCGGCGATGTTCCCAAATATGCGGTTCACTTTCTGTCAATTTTCACGCCTTATATCTCAGTAAGTATTGATGGCAAACATTTTTTTTTTTTAGCCTATAAAGTTTAGAAAACAAATAATTTTTTTTCGAATATTTTTCGACCCGAGAACAAGTTTGGGAGAGGGCCTGTCGACCCTAAAAGGGTTAAAGAAAAAAAAATTTATTTTTTCAAAATATTCGGAGCACCACGCAAATAAACGTAGATCTACGTTTGGACGTTTAACTCTTTGAGGGTTTCGGGGGTACTAGTACGGCTTACGACCCAGGATTTTGACCGTACCTAGTACGCCTAAATTTCTTAGCCCCCTCAAATCTAGTGGGGGGAAACCTGTAGGCCTACATATGAAAGAATGGGTCCTATGTGGTCAGTGTGCACAGTCTAAAAAAAATCCTGCAGCACACAAATGCATAATGAGAAAAAAAAACTTTGACCATTTTTTTGGAATAAAACAGCAACTTTGCACTTTTATTTTCGTATTGGTATTTATTGTTGTATTCTAGTATTCTTGGTCTCACTTTATAGAATGGAAAACGTATTACAGAAATTGAGATGATTTTGACTGGTTTTACAATGAAAAGTACTTTGAAATTGAGCTCAAAGTAACAGAAATGTTCGATTTTTACCAAAGTTCAAAAGTAAACAAATCATGCCAAGCGTCCAATAAACGTCAACTGGTGAGTCTAATATTCTTTTGCAAGTGCGCCAAAATTATTTATACCATTTTTTACACTAATGCAGTAGTCTGCAAAACAGTAAATCTTCTATTTGTTGTGAGAATAAAAATTCAAAGTGGAAAGCAAAAGAATGTAAGAGGGGCCTTGAGACGTGACTAATGAACAGAGGAAATGTAATTTTAGTGCCAGGAATGTCTTTCTTGTATATTCTGGACCCTATTCGGAAATTTGCATCTTTTGAAATTTCTGTGAAATTGGCAAAATTGCTAAATTCTGACCACTGTATTGGATAGTTGAAATTGGTAAATGGGTGGTTTCTTGCACTCATTCGATAGAAAAAAATGGAGGTTAGTGAAACATTCATTGTTTTTTATCGACTAGTACAAGGGAATTGGCCGAAAATGGGGCTCAAAGTGAGCAAAATCGACGATGCGTAAACATCGCCAAGACCGCTAACTTCGCGAGAGCATAATTCCGTAAGTTTTCCATCAAATTTCATACTTTTGGTGTCATTATGATTGGGAAAAGATTCTCTATCTTTTCACGAGAAAAATTTTTTTTTTTTTTTTTAAATTTGGCCGACTCTGAGAACGAGTCTCCGAGAGGGCCTGTCGACTCTCAAAGGGTTAAGGGTTAAATCACTTGTTATGGCAACTGTTCAAGAAGAATTTTTTTGCCTAGCTGGTAGTAATAAGTTATTACAAGTTATATACACTGATGGATCTAAACAGGAGTCTTCTGGCAGGACTGCATCTACTCTTGTTGCCACCTCCCTAGTTTTTTCTTTTTTTTTTTTAAACAAGTCGGCCGTCTCCCACAGAAGCAGGGTGACCCAAAAAGAAAGAAAATTCCCAAAAAAGAAAATACTTTCATTATCATTCAGCACTTTCACCTCACTCATACATTTTAAAACATTTTTTAGCAGAGGTGCTCAGAATACAACAGTTTAGAAACATATACGTATAAAGATACACGGCATATCCCTCCAAACTACCAATATCCCAAACCCCTCCTTTAAAGTGCAGGCATTGTACTTCCCATTTCCAGGATTCAAATCTGACTATTTAAAAATAACCGGTTTCCCTGAATCCCTTCACTAAATATTACCCTGCTCACACTCCAACATATAGTCAGGTCCCAAACACAATCTGTCCATTCACTCCTATCTAACATGCTCATACACGCTTGCTGGAAGTCCAAGCCCCTCGCCCACGAAACTCCCTTAGCCCCTCCCTCCAACCTTTTCGAGGACGACCCCTACCCCACCTTCCTTACCCTCAAGATTTATATGCTCTCCATATCATTTTACTTTGATCCATTCTCTCTGAATGACCAAACCACCTCAACAACCCCTCTTCAGCCCTCTGACTAATACACTTTTATTAACTCCACCTTCTCCTAATTTTCACACTCCGAATTTTCTGCATAATATTTACACCACACACTGCCCTTACACAGGACATCTCCACTGCCTCCAACCGTCTCCTTGCTGCAGGATTTACAACCCAAGCTTCATACCCATATAAGAGTGTGGTACCATTATACTTTCATACATTCTCTTCTTTGCCTCCAAAGATAACATTTTTTGTCTCCACATATACCTCAACGCACCACTCGCCTTTTTTCCTTCATCAATTCTACGATTAACCTCATTCTTCATAAATCCATCCGCTTACACGTCAACTCCCAAATATCTGTAAATATTCACTTCTTCCATACTACTCCTCTCCAATTTGATATCCAATTTTTCTTTATCTAATTCATTTGATACCCTCATCACCTTACTCTTTTCTATGTTCACTTTCAACTTTCTATCTTTACACATCCACTAACCTTTGCAATTTTTCTTTAGAATCTCCCATAAGCACAGTATCATAAGCAAAAAGTAACTGTGTCGATTCCCATTTTGTATTTGATTCCCCATAATTTAATCCCACCCCTCTCCTGAACACCCTAGCATTTATTTCTTTTACAACCCCATCTATAAATACATTAACCCTTTCAGGGTTTTCGACGTACTAGTACGGCGGACTAGTACTTCACAGACATGCACATGCATACATATATACATACATCTAGGTTTTTCTCCTTTTTCTAAATAGCTCTTGTTCTTCTTTATTTCTTCTATTGTCCATGGGGAAGTGGAAAAGAATCTTTCCTCCGTAAGCCATGCGTGTCGTATGAGGTGACTAAAATGCCGGGAGCAATGGGCTAGTAACCCCTTCTCCTGTAAACATTTACTAAAAAAGAGAAGAAGAAAAACTTTATAAAACTGGGATGCTTGAATGTGCGTGGATGTAGTGCGGATGACAAGAAACAGATGATTGCTGATGTTATGAATGAAAAGAAGTTGGATGTCCTGGCCCTAAGCGAAACAAAGCTGAAGGGGGAAGGGGAGTTTCGGTGGGGGGAAATAAATGGGATTAAATCTGGAGTATCTGAGAGAGTTAGAGCAAAGGAAAGGGAAGCAGTAATGTTGAAGGATCAGTTATGGAAGGAGAAAAGAGAATATGAATGTGTAAATTCAAGAATTATGTGGATTAAAGTAAAGGTTGGATGCGAAAAGTGGGTCATAATAAGCGTGTATGCACCTGGAGAAGAGAGGAATGTAGAGGAGAGAGAGAGATTTTGGGATACGTTAAGTGAATGTATAGGAGCCTTTGAACCAAGTGAGAGAGTAATTGTGGTAGGGGACCTGAATGCTAAAGTAGGAGAAACTTTTAGAGAGGGTGTGGTAGGTAATTTTGGGGTGCCAGGTGTAAATGATAATGGGAGCGCTTTGATTGAACTTTGTATAGAAAGGGGTTTAGTTATAGGTAATACATATTTTAAGAAAAAGAGGATAAGTATACAAGATATGATGTAGGGCAAAATGACAGTAGTTTGTTGGATTATGTATTGGTAGATAAAAGACTGTTGAGTAGACTTCAGGATGTACATGTTTATAGAGGGGCCACAGATATATCAGATCACTTTCTAGTTGTAGCTACACTGTTATTTAGAGTAAAAGGTAGATGGGATACAAGGAGAATAGAAGCATCAGGGAAGAGAGAGGAGGCAGTTAGGGTAAGATATAAACAGCTATTGGAGGATAGATGGGCTAATGAGAGCATAGGCCATGGGGTCGAAGAGGTATGGGGTAAGTTTAAAAATGCAATGTTAGAGTGTTCAGCAGAAGTTTGTGGTTACAGGAAAGTGGGTGCGGGAGGGAAGAGGAGCGATTGGTGGAATGATGATGTAAAGAGAGTAGTAAGGGAGAAAAAGTTAGCATATGAGAAGTTTTTACAAAGTAGAAGTGATGCAAGGAGGGAAGAGTATATGGAGAAAAAGAGAGAGGTTAAGAGAGTGGTGAAGCAATGTAAAAAGAGAGCAAATGAGAGAGTGGGTGAGATGTTATCACAAATTTTGTTGAAAATAAGAAAAGTTTTGGAGTGAGATTAAAAGTTAAGGAAGCCTAGAGAACAATGGATTTGTCAGTTAAAAATAGGAGAGGAGAGTTATTAAATGGAGAGTTAGAGGTATTGGGAAGATGGAGGGAATATTTTGAGGAATTGTTAAATGTTTGATGAAGATAGGGAAGCTGTGAAATTTTGTGTATAGGGCAAGGAGGAAAAACATCTTGTAGGAGTGAGGAAGAGCCAGTTGTGAGTGAGGGGGAAGTTCATGAGGCAGTAGGTAAAATGAAAGGGGGTAAGGCAGCTGGGATTGATGGGATAAAGACAGAAATGTTAAAAGCAGGTGGGGATATAGTTTTGGAGTGTTTGGTGCAATTTTTTAATAAATGTATAGATGAGGGTAAGGTACCTAGGGATTGGTAGAGAGCATGCATAGTTCCTTTGTATAAAGGCAAAGGGGACAAAAGAGAGTGCAAAAATTATAGGGGGATAAGTCTGTTGAGTATACCTGGTAAAGTGTATGGTAGAGTTATTATTGAAAGAATTAAGAGTAAGATGGAGAATAGGATAGCAGATGAACAAGGAGGCTTTAGGAAAGGTAGGGGGTGTGTGGACCAGCTGTTTACAGTGAAACATATAAGTGAACAGTAGATAAGGCTAAAGAAGTCTTTGTGGCATTTATGGGTTTGGAAAAGGCTTATGACAGGGTGGATAGGGGGGCAATTGTGGCAAATGTTGAGGTGTATGGTGTAGGAGGAGGGTTCTGAAAGCAGTGAAGAGTTTTTACAGAGGATAGTGAGGCTCAAGTTAGAGTATGTAGGAAAGAGGGAAATTATTTCCCAATAAAAGTAGGCCTTAGACAAGGATGTGTGATGTCACCATGGTTGTTTAATATATTTATAGATAGGGTTGTAAAAGAAGTAAATGCGAGGGTCTTGGCAAGAGGCGTGGAGTTAAAAGATAAAGAATCACACATAAAGTGGGAGTTGTCACAGTTGCTCTTTGCTGATGACACTGTGCTCTTGGGAGATTCTGAAGAGAAGTTGCAGAGGTTGGTGGATGAATTTGGTAGGGTATGCAAAAGAAGAAAATTAAAAGTGAATACAGAAAAGAGTAAAGTTATGAGGATAACAAAAAGACTAGGTGATGAAAGATTGGATATCAGATTGGAGGGAAAGAGTATGGAGGAGGTGAATGTATTCAGATATTTGGGAGTGGACGTGTCAGCGGATGGGTCTATGAAAGATGAGGTGAATCATAGAATTGATGAGGGGAAAAGGGTGAGTGGTGCACTAAGGAGTCTGTGGAGACAAAGAACTTTGTCCTTGGAGGCAAAGAGGGGAATGTATGAGAGTATAGTTTTACCAATGCTCTTATATGGGTGTGAAGCATGGGTGATGAATGTTGCAGCGAGGAGAAAGCTGGAGCAGTGAGATGTCATGTCTGAGGGCAATGTGTGGTGTGAATATAATGCAGAGAATTCGTAGTTTGGAAGTTAGGAGGAGGTGCGGGATTACCAAAACTGTTGTCCAGAGGGCTGAGGAAGGGTTGTTGAGGTGGTTTGGACATGTAGAGAGAATGGAGCGAAACAGAATGACTTCAAGAGTGTATCAGTCTGTAGTGGAAGGAAGGCGGGGTAGGGGTCAGCCTAGGAAAGGTTGGAGGGAGGGGGTAAAGGAGGTTTTGTGTGCGAGGGCTTGGACTTCCAGCAGGCATGCGTGAGCGTGTTTGATAGGAGTGAATGGAGACAAATGGTTTTTAATACTTGACGTGCTGTTGGAGTGTGAGCAAAGTAACATTTATGAAGGGGTTCAGGGAAACCGGCAGGCCGGACTTGAGTCCTGGAGATGGGAAGTACAGTGCCTGCACTCTGAAGGAGGGGTGTTAATGTTGCAGTTTAAAAACTGTAGTGTAAAGCACCCTTCTGGCAAGACAGTGATGGAGTGAATGATGGTGAAAGTTTTTCTTTTTCGGGCCACCCTGCCTTGGTGGGAATCGGCCAGTGCGATAATAAAAAAAATAATAATAGTACGGCTCACGCACCAGGGTTTTTGACGTACTAGTACACATAAACTCTAGCGCCCTCAAGTCTAGCAAGAGAAAGCTGGTAGGCCTACATATGCAAGAATGGGTCTATGTGATCAGTGTGCACATTATAAAAAAATCCTGCAGCACACAGTGCGTAATGAGAAAAGAACTTTGACTGTGTTTTTGGTTTAAAACAGCGGCTTTGCACTGTGTTTTCGTATAGTATTTATTGTTGTATTCTAGTTTTCCTGGTCTTATTTTATAGAAAGGAAGATATATTACAGAAATTGAGACGATTTTGATTGGTTTCACAATGAAAAGTACCTTGAAATTGAGGTCAAAGTAGCAGAAATCTTCGATTTTTGCTAAAGTTCAAAAGTAAACAAATCATGCCACATGTCCAATACACATCAACTGGTGAGTCTAATATTCTTTCACAAGTGCACTGATATTATTTATACCATTTTTACTGCATAACAGTAAATCTTTTATTTTTTGTGAGAATAAAAATTCAAAGTGGAAAGCAAAGGAAATGTAACAGAGGCCTGGGGACGTGACTAATGAACAGAGGAAATGTTATTTTAGTGCCAGGAATGTCTTTCTTGTTTATTCTGGACCCTATTTAGAAATTGGCATCTTTTGAAATTTGTGTGAAATTGGCAAAATTGCTAAATTCTGACCACTTTATTGGATAGTTGAAATCAGTAAATGGGTGGTTTCTTGTGCTCATTCGATAGCAAAAATGGAGTTCTAGCGAAATAGTTATGATTTTTGTCGACTAGTACAATGGAATTGGCCGAAAATAGGGCTCAATGTGGGCAAAAATCGCTGATGCATAAACATTGTCGAGACCACTAACTTCGCTAGAGCATAATTCCGTAAGTTTTCCATCAAATTTCATACTTTTGGTGTCATTATGATCAGGAAAAGATTCTCTATCTTTTCTTAAGAAAAAAATTTTTTTTTTTAAAATTTGGCGACCCTGAGAACAAGTCTGGGAGAGGGCCTGTCGACCCTGAAAGGGTTAAACAACCATGGTGACATTACACATCCCTGTCTAAGACCTACTTTTACCGGGAAGTAATCTCCCTCTCTTCTACACCCCCTAACCTGAGCCTCACTATCCTCATAAAAACTCTTTACAGCATTTAGTAACTTACTACCTATTCCATATACCTGCAACATCTGCCACATTGCTCCCCTATCCACTCTATCGTATGCCTTTTCTAAATCCATAAATGCAATGAAAACTTCCCTACCTTAATCTAAATACTGTTCACACATATGCTTCAATGTATACACTTGATTTACACATCCCCTACGCACTCTAAAACCTCCTTAACAATCCTACATTCTGTCTTACCTATAATTCTTTCAATAATAACCCTATCAAACACTTTTCCTGGTATACTCAGTAAACTAATTCCTCTATAATTATTACAATCTCTTTTGTCCCCTTTCCCTTTATGTAAAGGAACTACACCTACCGTCTAACTTGTAACCTGCTCGACTTACGACCACTCGACTTACGACCGTGTTTTTTATGCCAAATTTCTGGGAAATAAACAACTATTTGTGTTGTACACAGTGTTTATCCTAAACCTTACATTATAAAATACAGTACTAACAGCATAAAAAGTAAAGTAAAACATGAAATACCAAAATAAAACAATAAAATAAAGTCATTACAAAAATGTTTTGTTGATATTCAGTAGTAAAGTTCGACTTACGACCATTTCAACTTACGACCGGTTTCTCGGAACCGAACTCGGTCGTAAGTAGGATGGTAGGTGTATACAGGTACTATACAGGAACTATTCTCATATCTGACATAGACAAAGATGTCAGCCACAGCACCGTGTCTTCCTTTGCAGATGACACTCGAATCTGCATGACAGTGTCTTCCATTGCAGACACTGCAAGGCTCCAGGCAGACATCAACCAAATCTTTCAGTGGGCTGCAGAAAACAATATGAAGTTCAACGATGAGAAATTTCAATTACTCCGATATGGTAAACATGAGGAAATTAAAACTTCATCAGAGTACAAAACAAATTCCTTCCACAAAATAGAGCGAAAAACCAACGTCAAAGACCTGGGAGTGATCATATCAGAGGATCTCACCTTCAAGGACCATAACATTGCATCAATCGCATCTGCTAGAAAAATGACAAGATGGATAATGAGAACCTTCAAAACTAGGGATGCCAAGCCCATGATGACACTCTTCAGGTCGCCTGTTCTATCTAGGCTGGAATATTGCTGCACACTAACAGCACCTTTCAAGGCAGGTGAAATTGCTGACCTAGAAAATGTACAGAGAACCTTCACACCCTGGAATGCAGGCGGGAGAGATACATGATTATATACACCTGGAAAATCCTAGAGGGACTAGTACTGAACTTGCACACGAAAATCACCCACAATGAAAGCAAAAGACTCGGCAGACGATGCAACATCCCCCCAATGAAAAGCAGGGGTGTCACTAGCACGTTTAGAGACAATACAATAAGTGTCAGGGGCCCAAGACTGTTCAACTGCCTCCCAGCATACATAAGGGGGATTACCAATAGACCCCTAGCTGTCTTCAAGCAGGCACTGGACAAACACCTAAAGTCGGTACCTGACCAGCCGGGCTGTGGCTCGTACATTGGATTGTGTGCAGCCAGCAGTAACAGCCTGATTGATCAGGCTCTGATGCACCAGGAGGCCTGGTCACAGACCGGGCCGCTGGGGCATTGACCCTCGGAACTCTCTCTAGGTAAACTCCAGGTAATACATGCTCTCTGCCAATCCCTAGGTACCTTCCCCTCTTTAATAATTTTATTAAACAAAAATACCAACCACTCTAACACTATAACCCCTTGCTTTTAATATTTCTGTTATGATCCCGTCAATTCCAGCTGCTTCACCCCTTTTCATTCTACATAATGCCTCACACACCTCCCCCACACTCACATTCTACTCTTCTTCACTCCTAAAAGATGGTATACCTCCCTGGCCAATGCATGAAATTACCGCCTCTCTTTCTTTGTCAACATTTAAAAGTTCCTCAAAATATTCACGCCATCTATCCAATACCTCCATCTCCCCATCTACTAACTCCCCTACTTTGTTTTTAACTGACAAATACATTCATTCCCTAGGCTTTCTTAACTTGTTTAACTCCAAAATTTTTTCTTATTTTCATTAAAATTTCTTGACAGTGCCTCTCCCAGTCTATCATCTGCTCTCCTTTTGCACTCTCTCACCAATCTCTTCAGCTTTCTTTTACTCTCCATATACTCTGCTCTTCTTATAACACTTCTGCTTTGTAGAAACCTCTCATAAGCTACCTTTCTCTCTTTTATCACACCCTTTACTTCATCATTCCACCAATCACTCCTCTTTCCTCCTGCACCCATCCTCCTATTACCACAAACTTCTGCCCCACATTCTAATACTGCATTTTTAAAACTATTCCAACCCTCTTCAACCCCTCCCCCCCACTACTCAAACTTGCATTAGCCCACCTTTCTGCCAATAGTTACTTATATCTCACCCAAACTTCCAAACTTCCTCCTCCCTTAGTTTATACACTTTCACCTCTCTCTTACTTATTGTTGCCATTTTCCTTTTGTCCCATATACCTCTTATTCTAACTGTAGCTACAACTAAATAATGATCCGATATATCAGTTACACCTCTATAAACATGTACATCCTGGACCCTACCCATATTCATATATTTTATTTGAACATGATACATAGGTGTACAATGAATTATAGTAGTTGGGTGTACATGCCAAAAGCCCTTTGTATGCAAAGCATTATGGGCAGGCTTAAAATTAACTTAAAATTAACAAGCAATGAAAGGTTCAGTGTTAAAAATTACAGTAAACAATTTACAATATGAAGTACAATTGAGTACAGTGGACCCCCGGTTCGCGATATTAATCCGTTCCTAGAGCTCATCGTAAGCAAATTATCGGAAAGTGAATCAATTTCCCATAAGAAAAATGAAATACAATTAATCCCGTGCAAAGACACCCAAAAAGTAGAAAAAAAAAACTTTCAACCTACATGTAAATATTAAGTTTACTGCTTTAATTACAATAACACATTTAATAACAATAAATAATAACAATAGAATAATTAAACAACTTACCTTAATAGATCTGGTGATATTGATGGGATGGAAAGGGATCGTTAAAACCATTGGTTAGAAGGGAATCCCCCCCATTAGACTTGAGGTAGCAAGTCTTTTCCGGGGCTACTTCCCTTCTTCTTTTAATGCCACTAGGACCAGCTTGAGAGTCACTGGACTTCTGTCGCACAACATATCTGTCCACAGAGGCCTGCACCTCACGTTCCTGAATGACTTTCCTAAAGTGGTTCACAACAGTGTCATTGTACAGGTTGCCAACACGGCTTGCAGTAGCTGTCTGAGGGTGATTTTCATCAAAAAAGCTTTGCACTTCAAGCCACTTTGCACACATTTACCTAATCTTTAAAGTAGGCAAGTTCTTCACTTCATCCATCCCCTCCTCTGAAGCAGTTTCCTCAGGTCTGGCCTCTTGCTGTTGAAGATGATCTTGCAGCTCATCAGTGGTTAGTTTGTCATTGTCCTCCTCCATCAACTCTTCCACATCCTCCCCACTAACCTCCAACCCCAAGGACTTCCCCAATGCCACAATGGATTCCTCAACTGGCATAGGCTTCTCAGGGTTAGCCTCAAACCCTTCGAAATCCCTTTTGTCTACACATTCTGGCCACAGCTTTTTCCAGGCAGAGTTCAAGGTCCTCTTAGTCACTTCCCCCCAAGCCTTACCTATAAGGTTTACACAACTGAGGATATTAAAGTGATCCTTCCAAAACTCCTTTAGAGTCAACAGAGTATCTGTGGTCACTACAAAGCACTTGAAACATAGCTTTTGTGTACAGTTTCTTGAAGTTGGAAATGACCTGCTGGTCCATGGGCTGCAGGAGAGGAGTGGTATTAGGAGGTAAAAACTTGACCTTAATGAAGCTCATGTCCCCAGAAAGTCGCTCTGCCAAGTCTGTAGGATGACCAGGGGCATTGTCTAATACCAGGAAGCACTTAAGGTCTAATTTCTTTTCAATTAGGTAATTTTTCAAATTGGGGGCAAATGCATGGTGTAACCAGTCATAGAAAAAGTCCCTAGTGACCCATGCCTTACTGTTTGCCCTCCACAGCACACACAAATTAGCCTTGAGGATATTCTTTTGCCTGAACGCTCTGGGAGTTTCTGAGTGATACACCAATAAAGGCTTCACTTCGCAATCACCACTAGCATTGGCACACATCAGAAGAGTAAGCCTGTTTTCATTGGCTTATGTCCTGGGAGTGCCTTTTCTCCTGAGTAATGTAGGTCCTGCTTGGCAGTTTCTTCCAAAACAGGCCTGTTTCGTCGCAATTAAACACTTGTTCAGGTTTCAAGTCTTCACTGTCTATGTAATCCTTGAATTCTTTTATATATTTTTCAGCTGCTTTTTGGTCTGAAATGGCAGCCTCACCATGCCTTTAAACACACTATGTATGCCACTACGATTCTTAAATCTTTCAAAAACCCAAACCTTTGTTTGGCCATAAATTCACTCACATCACGACTAGTTTACCAAATCGTCATGCAATTGCCTAGCCTTTTCACAAATGATTGCTTGAGAGATGCTATCTCCTGCTATCTGTTTTTCATTTATCCACACCAATAACAGTCTCTCAACATTTTCTAGCACTTGCAGTCACTGTTTCATAATCACAGTTGCACCTTTTGCAAGAACAACTTCCTTGATTGCCGTTTTCCTGCTCACTATAGTAGAAATGGTTTATTGGGGTTTACTATACAACTTGGCCAGCTCCGACACACGCACTCCACTTTCGTACTTTGCAATTATCTCTTTCTTCATTTCAATAGTCATTAGCACCCTTGGTCTCGAAGGATTGGCACTAGAAGCTTTCTTGGGGCCCATGGTGACTTACTTTGCAGAAACAAGCACCAAAAACAGTGATAATATGGATAATATGGAATGTACCGAATGTATCCTTAGATGCGTGCACACTGGCTGGCTTGTCAACACTGGCACACACGGGGCAGTTCAGGCCACATGTGGATACGTCTCGTACGAATCGCATCGCATACCGGGTTTTGTAAAGGGAACCGAGGCAAATTTTTTGCGATATAATGCATCAGATACCGGATTTATCGGATACCGATAGCATCACGAACCGGGGGTCCACTGTATTTGAAACAATGAAATTTGAACATATTGATGCTGAAGTATTATACAGGTCCTCCATCACAAATCCGGCATCATTGGGACCTGTAGTGTGCCGGATTACTGAGTTTGCCGGATTACAGAGTGGTTAGGTTAGAATACACTTAATAAAATTAACCAACTTGACTTACACAGTTCATTGAACATCTGCAAAAATCGAACATTTCCACTACTTTGAGCTCAATTTCAAGGTACTTTTCGCCATAAAAGCAATTAAAATCATGTCTATTTCTGTAATATATCTTCCATTCTATCAAATGAGTCCAAAAAAATGAGAATACAACCATAAAAACCATACGAAAGTATACTGCAAAGAGGCAGCTAATGGCTGAGAAGTTAACTCCCTTATTTATCGTCCGTCTTTTTTATTTTTGTTGTACATTAAGAAGCATCTTTCCATCATACATTGCCCAAGTTTCAATGAGATAGCCCAACAAACAACTGAGAAAAAAAAATATTTACCAAAAATCATATATGGCAAGCCCAAGCCAGGTACTGGAAATAAGTCACTGTCTGACTTTTCTGGGTTATCCTAGGTTCTCTATACATACACTGCTATGTATTATAATCTATGTAACTGTATTTGTGTATACCTGAATAAACTTATTTACTTCTAGTCTGTCAACTGAGTACAAGAAACCGCCCATTCACTTATTTCAACTACCCAATAAAGTGGTCAGAAATTGGCAATTTGGCCAATTTCACACAAATTTCAACAGATGCCAATTTCAAAATAGGATCCAGAATAAACAATGCAGACATTCCTGACACTAAAATAACATTTTCTCTGTTTATTAGTCACGGCTACAGGCCCCTCTTACATTACTCTTGCTTACCATTTGGAATTTTTATTCACAAAAAAATAGAAGATTTACTGTTACGCAGACTACTGCATTGTTGTAATAATTGTATAAATAATGTCAACCCATTCTTGACTGGGTATTGGAATTTGGACTGGCAGGCAGACAGGTATTCGACGGTGACGTCATTTGTTTACCCTTGAGCTTCGCTAAAGAATAGAACATTTTTGCTACTCTGAGTGCAATTTCAAGGTACTTTTCGTCATGAAAGCAATCAAAATCATATCAATTTCTGTAACATATCTTTCATTCTATCAAATGAGACCGAAAAAATGAGAATATAACCATAACAACCACACAAAAATATACCGCTAAGCGGCAGCTAATTGCTGAGAAGTGAACTCTGCTATTTATGGTCTGATTTCTTTCATTTTTGGTGTACGTGAAGAAGTATCTTCCCATCATACATTGCCCAAATTTGAATAAGATAACCCAACAAACAACTGAGAAAATAATAATAATAATATAATAATATAATAATAATAATAATAATAATAATAATAATAATAATAATATCTTTATTTATTACACATACAGTGGACCCTCGACCAACGATGGCATCGATTAACGATAAATCCGACCAGCGATACATTTTAACGCAAAAATTTTGCCTCGACTAGCGCTAAAAAACTCTACCAACACTATTCATTCCGTCTGAGACGTGTCCACTTCTGGCCAGTGTTTAGAAGCCAGCCAGCCACTGAGGTCGCTTTCAAGCATACAATCGGAACATTTCATATTATCACAGCCTTTTTAGTGATTGCACCTGCAAAATAAGTCACCATGGGCCCCAAGAAAGCTTCTAGTGCCAACCCTACAGCAAAAAGGGTGAGAATTACTATGGATATGAAGAAAGAGATCATTGCTAAGTATGAAAGTGGAGTGCGTGTCTCCGAGCTGGCCAGGTTGTACACAAAACCCCAATCAACCATCGCTACTATTGTGGCCAAGAAAATGGCAATCAAGGAAGCTGTTCTTGCCAAAGGTGCAACTATGTTTTCGAAACTGAGATCGCAAGTGATAGAAGATGTTGAGAGACTGTTATTGGTGTGGATAAATGAAAAACAGATAGCAGGAGATAGCATCTCTCAAGCGATCATATGTGAAAAGGCTAGGAAGTTGCATGAGGATTTAATTAGAAAAATGCCAGCAACTAGTGGTGATGTGAGTGAATTTAAGGCCAGCAAAGGTTGGTTTGAGAGATTTAAGAATCGTAGTGGCATACACAGTGTGATAAGGCATGGTGAGGCTGCCAGTTTGGATCAAAAAGCAGCTGAAAAATATGTGTAGGAATTCAAGGAGTACATAGACAGTGAAGAATTGAAACCTGAACAAGTGTTTAATTGTGGCACTGACAATGTTGTGAAACACTTTAGGAATGTCATAAAGGAATGGGAGGTACAGGACTCTATGGACAGATATGTTGTGCGACAGAGGTCCAGTGACTCTCAAGCTGGTCCTAGCAGCATTAAAAGAAGAAGGGAAGTAACCCCAAAAAAGAACTTGCCACCTCAAGTCCTAATGGAAGGGGATTCCCCTTCTAAACACTAACACCATCAACACTCTCCCCTCCTCCCATCCCATCAACCATCACCAGATCTTCAATAAAGGTAAGTGTCATGTAACTGTGCATGTCTTCTTCAGTTTGTGTGTATTAAAATTAATATTTCATGTGGTAAAAAATTTTTTTTCAATACTTTTGGGTGTCTTGCACGGATTAATTTGATTTCCATTATTTCTTATGGGGAAAATTAACTCGACTAACGATAATTACGATTAACGATGAGCTCTCAGGAACGGATTAATATTGCTGGTCGAGGGCTCACTGTACATGTACAAGGTATACAGGCCTAGCTGACATCAATGACATACTACTGTATAGAAAGCCACTTGTCATGCAAAGTATTTCAAGAAAATTAGGTCATTGTCCCAGGATAACACCCACACCAGTCGACTAACACCCAGGTACCCATTTACTGATGGGTTAACATAGACAACAGGTGTAAAGAAACATGCTTAATGTTTCTACCCTGGCTGGGAATCGAATATTTACCAAAAATCATATATGGCTAACCCAAGCCAGGTACTAAAAATAAGCCACATTGACTTTTTTTGGGTTATCCTAGGTTCTCTACACATATGCTGCTATGTGTGATAATCTATAGAGAGAAAATAACTTTTTTGTTTTATGTTTATGGTGGAGTACGAGTGTATATGGCAGTTAGCCCTGTGCTACACTCCGTTTTCTCTAATATAAGCCACCAAGACAGGGATAGGAGAATGGTATTTGTATACCATATCCTCTTCATAACTCTGTCGAACTGCTCGGTGTTATGCCAAATATTATTTATTCTGGAGTATTTAACATGTTTTATGTTATTTATATTGTTTATTATGTCATATTAGATCAATTGTGATAGGCAAATAAGCTGAAGTGTTGATATTAGCGTAATAATAAAGCATATTCTCCTGCTTCATGAGACTAAGCTCATGGCAACCGATAGTGGCTTCAAAGCCACCTTATCTTTAATGGATAATGTACTGTGTAGGTGCTTTACATAATGAGAAGCATTTCTTTTATTCATTGGAACCATGGTTAGGGCTAAAAGTAAGCAGGTTAAAACAATAAATGGAGAAAAAGAAATTGGAATGACTTATGCAGCAAGTAGCGCCACCAAACAGTACCAGCAGGTTGGTGTGGCAACCCTGGAAATTTGAAATTATGCTAGCCAAAATTAATGCCGAATAACTGAAGGAACCGAATAACTGATTGCCGGATTTGTGATGGTGGACCTGTAGTTGTACAAATTTGTCACATTACAATGTATAACAAAGGATGATCAATTTACTATACAGGTCTCCCTCAACATTCGCAAGGGTTAGGGGATCAAGAGCCTCGCGAATCTTGAAAAACCATGAATGTTTGGTGCCCTAATAGTATACATGTATTGTAGGGAAATATAATACAATACTGCTTCCTTAACTTGTTGAACCATGAACAATCATAAAATACATGAAAACGTCGTAAATTGTACTAAATATATACATGTTATGCTTTAATAACATGTATGTTATTAAATACTACAGACTCCACCACTGCCTCTAGCACTGTCTCCACCAATGCCTCCACCACTTCCTCAACCACTGCGAGTTCCTACTACCCTCCCTCTGACCCCCGCAACTGGCAGCCAGCCTTCCCACCACTCAGTGTGGTGAGTGTTTTGTTTGTTCATTATTGCTATTAAACTACAGAATAAATAATGTAAACCCATTCATGACTGCATATTGGAATGGCTATTAGGAAAGGTGTTAGATGGTGACATCATGTGTTTACTCTTGAACACAGCAAAGAATCGAACATTTCTGCTACTGCTAATAATAACAATAGTAATAATAATAATAATAATAATAATAATAATAATAATAATAATAATAATAATAATAATAATACAATATAATTGAAGGAAATTGTACAAAAATTCGAGGGAGTGGTTGACACATTGTCAGTGTGGCTTTGTTTACGCTGGAGTGAGCATTAGTCTCCCTGCTCTTCCAAACATTTCACAATAATTCAGCGGTTGAGGCAGTGGTATTTAATAACATATATGTTATAAATAATAATAGTACATGTTATTATTAATAACATGTATTATTATTAACATGTATGTTATTAAATACCATTGCCTCAACCGTTGCCTCAATCGCTGCCTCAACCGCTGCCTCAATCACTGCCTCCACCACCGCCTCAATCACTGCCTCAATCACTGCCTCAACCGCTGCCTCAATCGCTGCCTCAACCGCTGCCTCAACAGCTGCCTCGACAGCTGCCTCAACCACTGCCTCAATCGCTGCCTCAAGAGCTGCCTCAATCACTGCCTCAATCGCTGCCTCAACAGCTGCCTCAACCACTGCCTCAATCACTGCCTCAAGAGCTGCCTCAATCGCTGCCTCAATCGCTGCCTCAACCACTGCCTCAACCACTGCCTCAACCACTGCCTCAACCACTGCCTCAATCGCTGCCTCAATCGCTGCCTCAACAGCTGCCTCAACCACTGCCTCAACCGCTGCCTCAATCGCTGCCTCAATCGCTGCCTCAACAGCTGCCTCAACCACTGCCTCAATCGCTGCCTCAAGAGCTGCCTCAATCACTGCCTCAATCGCTGCCTCAACAGCTGCCTCAACCACTGCCTCAATCACTGCCTCAAGAGCTGCCTCAATCGCTGCCTCAATCGCTGCCTCAACCACTGCCTCAACAGCTGCCTCAACCACTGCCTCAACCACTGCCTCAATCGCTGCCTCAATCGCTGCCTCAACAGCTGCCTCAACCACTGCCTCAACCGCTGCCTCAATCGCTGCCTCAATCGCTGCCTCAACAGCTGCCTCACCCACTCCCTCAACCGCTGCCTCAACCACTCCAGTCGCACTCAATCTACAAGCACCAAACACAATGAATTATTGTGAAATGTTTGGAAGAGCACAGAGACTAATGCTCACTCCAGCATAAACAAAGCCATACTGACGATGTGTCAACCACTCCCTCGTATTTTTGTACAATTTCCTTCTTCATTTATATTGTATTTATTATTATTATTATTATTATTATTATTATTATTATTATTATTATTATTATTATTATTATTATTACCACTATTGTTATTATTAGCTGTAGCAGAAATGTTTGATTCTTTGCTGTGTTCAAGAGTAAACACATGATGTCACCGTCTAATACCTGTCCGAATAGCCATTCCAATATGCAGTCATGAATGGGTTTACATTATTTATACTGTAGTTTAATAGCAAATAATGAACAAACAAAGCACTCACCACACTGAGTGGTGGGAGGGCTGGCTGCCAGTTGCGGGGGTCGGAGGGAGGGTAGTAGGGACTTGCAGGTGACGGGAAACTTAAATATGATTTGGCGGCTGGGAATTTGGTGGCTGGGAATTTGGCGGTTGAGAATTTGCGAATGTGTGAAGCCCGTGAAAGTTGAAAACGTGAATGTTGAGGGAGACCTGTTTGTTGTTTTGAATTTTTAAGGTTTAAGTAACTGGGAGAATTACTGGTAATGTTAAAAATTGAATGTTGATTATTTAGTCCTGGGCGAGTAAATGGTTTTTTAGAAGGGTCTTAAATTGATTTTCAGGCCTGGTTACATTAGTATGTTCTGGTAATGAATTCCAGATTTAGGGGCCCTTTATGTGCATAGAGGTTTTGCACAGTGTGATATGGACATATGGTACATCAAAAAGAGATCTGTGTCTTGTGTTATGGTCGTGTGTCCTGTTAAGGTTGGTGAGGAGAAGTTTGAGTGGAGGGTTTATGTTTGCGTGTGTTGTTCTATGTAGTATGTAGTAGACACATGAATAAGTGTGGATGTTCTTTATGGTGAGCAAATTTAGACTTTTGAATAGAGGTGGAGCATGCTGTCACGAGTGGGAATTTATCATCATTCTGATTGCAGCCTTTTGCTGGGTTATTAGTGGCCTTTGGTGATTTGATGATGCTGATCCCCATGCACAAATTCCATATGTGAGATAAGAGTAGATGAGTGAGCGATACAGTGCAAGGAGAGCTGATTGTGGAACATAGTACCATATCTTTGACAGTATGCCTACTGTCTTAGAGATTTTCTTGGAAATTTGTTGTATATGTGTCTGGAATTTGAAGCTACACTCTAGGTGGATTCCTAGGAATTTTCCCACTGTGAGTCTTGTGATGGGTGATCATTTAGTGTTATGTGAAGTGGAACATTAGCAGCTCTGGTTCCAAACTGAATGAAAGTTTTGATACAGTCGACCACGAACTGCTGTATTCTAAATTAACACGCTATGGTATCAGAGGTCACTCCCCCAACTACCTAAAGTCATACCTTAGTAGCAGAATTAAATATGTGTATGCAAATGGTGCAAACTCTTCCACCCAACCAATCACAGTAGGTGTCCCACAAGGAAGTGTCCTTGGACCACTCCTCTTTCTCATCTACATCAATGATCTACCGAATGCATCTCTGACAGGCCCTGTCAGAGACTTGTTCTCAGGGTCGGCCAAATTTAAAAAAAAAAAAAAAAAATATTTTTTCTTATGAAATTTTTTTTTCTAAACATTATAGGGTAAACAAAAAATTTTTACCATCAATACTTACTGAGATATGGAGGTGTGAATTGCAAAAAGTGAACATCATGTGGTAATATCGCCGACTGCCGTCACCCGGTATTCTTTTATTTACTTTTTATGTACTATTTTCTATCATTTTTTTAATTTTTTTTTTCCAAGTAACTTTTATGGCCTGTGAGACCAATATGATCAGTATTTTGTAAGTTATTTCTTTTTCAATACTACACAATAAGGGCATAAACACTGTTGTCATTGTTTTGTTTACAGAAAATATTTACACAAACAAACAATATGAAATGTTGTTTATTACTATTTTTCTATATTTTATATACACATATACAGTCACAGGGAATGTTTCTAGAAGATCTGCAGCCTGTGGAAGTCTTTGAAACATGGTGTCATGCACAGTGGTGTTTTACACTCCTCACACATAAAACGAGTGTCTCTGTGTTGTTGTGGGCATTTTTTTGTATGTGCACAGACGTAACACCTCTTCTGAGCCTTTTTCTTGAAAGCAGTAGCAGGCAGTTTTACCAGGAAGTAATCACCATGCTTCAGACGAGAAGGTAGTTGTTGAAAATTTGGTGGGCGGTCTATTGCAGGTGTTCTTCCTTGGTACTTGAATACTATTTGTCTGATGATAGACAAACAGAATTCGCCGTATAGTGGTTTGTTTCTGGTCCTCATCTTATACATATTATAAGCATTCAGCATGGAAATGTTCAGACGATGGAAAAAGAGTTTTATGTACCACTTATAACTCTTGCGAACACAATCAGCAAACCCAATCTGCATGTCACATTTGTCCACTGAATGCATATTGAAAGTGCAATCAATCACAGCTGCAGGTTTTAGAATGGGTTCATTGCCCTCTCTATGCTGCCTGCCAGTGTCTGCCATTTCATTAGGGTGAACTGATGACAACAGTGTGACATCTCGTTTGTCATGCCACCGAAATGCCATGATGTCATTGGCAGCAAACGCCTACACCTCACCTCTACAAGTGCCAGCGTCAAACCTGGGCATATGTTTCCGATTTGCATGCATTGTGCCACACACATCTGTCATGTTCACTCGCAAAAAATCACTGAGTGTGGGGCTTGTGTACCAGTTATCTGTATATAATATATGCCCCTTACCAAGGTATGGTTCTATCATTGTTCTAACCACATCAGCAGAGATGCCCAATAACTTCCTGGTATTTTGGAATGTATAACTTCCAGTGTACACAATAATATCCAATACAAGACCACTGTAACAATCACAAAGCACAAACAACTTTATACCAAAGCGTTTCCTCTTGCTTGGTATGTACTGCTTGAAAGAGAGTTTTTCCTTTGAACAGAATCAAAGACTCGTCAATTACAAGCTTCCTGAAGGGTTTAAAAATGCATATTAAATTTCTCTTTCAGATACACAAACACATGCCTAATCTTATAAAACCCTGTCGTTTCTGTCAGGCCGGGTTTTTTGTCTGAGAAGTGAAGCAAAACGTAACTTTTACCACAAAATCGATTCACTGGCATTATATCACTAAAACCCTGGGGTTGCAATCAGGCGGTCTGTTGACCTGTATGATTTCACACTGTGCTTATACACATGTGGCATAAGCATTATTGTGGCAAAGAAAAGATACATCTCAGCCACCGTTGTCTCCTTCCACTGGTGTAGACGTGATTTTGGTGAAAGTATTGTGTTTGCCATGGTGTACTCGTAGTATGTGTTGCTTTCCATGACAATACTTTCCATCAAGGGTTCGTCAAAGAATAACTCAAAACATTCCAGTTCAGTGGTATTGTTCCCAATTGTACAAGATGGCCGTATTACACTGTGGCTGTCATCGAACTGGTCCTATGGGGCTATAGGACCCAACATGTATTTATAAGTAACAGTTACTCTGGAATACCTAATTATATTGAATTGATGGGGACTCAGTTCTAAATGTCATAAGGGCTGATCAACCTTATGACTGAGAGGCAGCTGGGTCAAGCCTATTTTTCTCAATATAATAGGTTATACTATAGACACATAAACACACAATTTAAATAAGTAGTTTATAAAGTTGTATTTCTTTTTGTAAAAGTAAAATTAAGGGTGGTAGAATTGTGGTAACTGGAGAATTGTGCTTGGCAACAGTCTTTTGTTTTGGTGGGAGGAGCTTAGCTAGTCTTTCTCTCTCTCCCTCTCACTGAGGCTCTCTCTCTGTGGCTGACCTTCAACCTGGCAGGATCTCTGGGTCCTTCTTCTATCTTTTGGGGCAGTATGTGTGCTCCAGGGGTGAGTTTTTATAATTTAAGTTGTGGCCACCATACCCAGATTAGATTTTTTTTTTTAGATTTTGCTACCGAAGTGGCTAGTTTATTGTGCACCCCATATCCATCCTGTGGACGGTAGCGCGAGAGCATATGGATACACAAAAGGCCTAGGAACTAGGCCCCAAAGGGTTAACAGGAATACATATGGATTTATATCTACATATCTATAGTTCACTTATCTGTTACAAGCAAATTTAGGAAATTTGCTTAGTATATCTGGTATCTTATTTTCATTAATAAGATATCTTGACATGTCACATAGGTTATTATACTGTCTGTCTCTGTATTCTCAATAGGTGGACAATTAAGCACATAGTGTTCAAGAGAGTGACCATAGCCTGATCACATAATTTACATTTAGTTTGATCATCTTCTTTTTGGTCTCCCAAACTGCCAGAAGTACTTGTAACCAAGCCTAAGCTGGCCATAAAAAACATCAGTCAGTCTGTTCCATTGCAAGTTGCTCCATAAACATACTTTCTACGTTCATTTATCATAGTGGGTTTATAGATCTACTCAGGCTTCTAACTGCATTTCCCATAACAATCATTTTCATTATTTACTTCTCTCCCTAATATTTTTCCTAATGCTAGACACAGTTATACCAAAGTTATATTCTACATTCTCCTTCTCGATACTCTTCTTGGCTAAATTTTCAACTTTATCATGAAGGAGTAATCCAATTGTGATGGGATCCATAGAATTGTAACATTAATTCCTTTGTCCCTAATTTTTGAATTCTATACCTGGGTTCCCCCAAGACATGTTGTTAGTCATTTATGAGCCAAGGGGCCTTCAAAGATGAATAGAAAT
>NC_069430.1:1657649-1754537 GCF_026875155.1 Cherax quadricarinatus
TGTGGTGTGTTGGTTGGGTGTGTGGGGGTGTGGGGTGTGTGTGTGTGTGTGTGTGTGATGTGTGGTGGTGTGTGAGTGGGTGTGTGGGTTGTGTGTGTGGTGTGTGTGTGTGTGAGTGAGTATCTGTACTCACCTATTTGTGGTTTGCAGGGTCGAGTCACAGTGTGTGTTGTTGTGTGTGATGAGTGTGGTGTGTGTGTGGTGTTGTTGTGTGGTGTGTGTGGTGGGTTTTTGTGTGTGTGTGTGTGTTGGGGTTGTGTGAGTGCGAGTGGGGAGTGTGAGTTTTGTGGTTTTGTGTGTGTGTGTGTGAAGGGGGTGTGTGTGTGTGTGTGGTGTGTGTGTGTGTGTTTTGTGTGTGTGTGTGTGTGAGTGTGAGTGTGGTGTGTGTGGTGTTTTGTGTGTGTTGTGTGAGTGTGAGTCTGTACTCACCTTTTTTGTGGTTGCAGGGGTCGAGTCACAGTGTGTGTGTGGGTGTTGTGAGAGGGGTTTTGGTGTGTGGGTTTGTGTGTGTGGTGTGTGTGTGTGTGTTTTGGGGTGTGTGTGTGTGTGTGTTGTGTGAGTGTGAGTGTGTGTGTGTGTTGTGTGTGTGTGGTTTTGTGTGTGTGGTGTGTGTGTGAGAGTGTGAGAGTCTGTAACTCACCTATTTGTGTTGCAGGGGGCGAGTCACCAGTGTGTGGTGTGTGTGTGTGTGTGTGTGTGGAGTGTGTTGTGTGTGTGTGTGTGTGTGTGTTGTGTGTGTGTGTGTGTGTGTGTGTGTGTGTGTGTGTGTGTTGTGTGTGGTGTGGTGGTGTGTGTGTGTGTGCGTGTGTGTGTGTGCGTGGTGTGTGTGCGTGTGTGTGTGTGTGTGTGTGTGTGTGTGTGTGTGTGGTGTGTGTGTGTGTGTGTGTGTGGTGTGTGTGTGTGTGTGTGAGTGTGAGAGTGAGGTGTGTGTGTGTGTGTGTGTGTGTGTGTGTTTGGGTGTGTGTGTGTGTGTGTGTGTTGTTGTGTGTGAGTGTGTGTGTGTGTGAGTGTGGGGAGTGAGTGTGTTGTGTGTGTGTGTGTTGTGTGTGTGTGTGTGTGTTGTGTGTGGTGTGTGAGTGTGTGTGTGTGGGTTGAGATGATGGTTGTGTGTGTGTTGGGTGTGTGTGTGTGTGGTGGTGTGTGTGTGTTTTTGAGTGTGTGAGTGTGTGAGTGTGGGGTGTGTGTGTTTGTTGTGGTGTGTGTGTGTGTGTGTGTGTGGTGTGGTGTGTGTGTGAGTGTGGTGTTTGTGAGTGTTGAGAGTGAGTGTGTGGTGTGTGTTGTGTGAGGTGTGAGTGTGTGAGTGTTGTTGTGGTTTTGGTTGTGGTTGTTGTGTGTGTGTTGTGTTGTGTGTGTGTGTGTGTGTGTGTGTGTGTGTGTGTGTTTACATCTTACCTCACTACACTCCAGTCATCTACCCTCCTACACTCCAGTCATCTACCTCACTACACTCCAGTCATCTACCTCACTACACTCCAGTCATCTACCTCACTACACTCCAGTCATCTACCTCACTACACTCCAGTCATCTACCTCACTACACTCCCAGTCATCTCGCACTACACTCACTACACTCCAGTCATCTACCTCACTACACTCCAGTCATCTACCTCAATATACTCCAGTTATCTACCTCACTACACTCCAGTCATCTACCTCACTACACTCCAGTCATCTACCTCACTACACTCCAGTCATCTACCTCACTACACTCCAGTCATCTACCTCACTACACTCCAGTCATCTACCTCACTACACTCCAGTCATCTACCTCCTACAAGCATTCACACCTCAATATACTCCAGTCATCTACCTCACTACACTCCAGTCATCTACCTCACTACACTCCAGTCATCTACCTCACTACACTCCAGTCATCTACCTCACTACACTCCAGTCATCTACCTCACTACACTACTCTCAGTCATCAGCTCACAACACTCCAGTCATCTACCTCACTACACTCCAGTCATCTACCTCACTACACTCCAGTCATCTACCTCACTACACTCCAGTCATCTACCTCACTACACTCCAGTCATCTACCTCACTACACTCCAGTCATCTACCTCACTTACCTCCATCATCTATCCTCACTACACCTCTACAGTCATCTACCTCACTACACTCCATCATCTACCTCACTACACTATCCAAGTCATCTACCTCACTACCACTCCATCATCTAACCTACTACACTCCAGTCATCTCCTCACTACACTCCATTCACTGCCTCAACTACACTCCATCATCTACCTCAAATATACTCCAGTCATCAACCTCACTTCACTCCAGACATCCTACCTCACTACACTCCGTCACTACCATCACTATACACCAGTCATCTACCCACTACACTCTACATTCACTACCTCAAAATACTCCATCATCTGCGCACTACAACTCCCAGTCATCTACCTCAATATACTCCAGTCATCTACCTCACTATACTCCAGTCATCTACCTCACTATACTCCAGTCATCTACCTCACTACACTCCAGTCATCTACCTCAATATACTCCAGTCATCTACCTCACTATACTCCAGTCATCTACCTCACTACACTCCAGTCATCTACCTCACTACACTCCAGTCATCTACCTCAATATACTCCAGTCATCTACCTCACTACACTCCAGTCATCTACCTCACTACACTCCAGTCATCTACCTCAATAACTCCCATTCATCGCCTCACTAACACTCATCCATCTACCTCAATATACTCCAGTCATCTACCTCACTACACTCCAGTCATCTACCTCACTATACTCCAGTCATCTACCTCACTACACTCCAGTCATCTACCTCACTACACTCCAGTCATCTACCTCAATACACTCCAGTCATCTACCTCACTACACTCCAGTCATCTACCTCAATATACTCCAGTCATCTACCTCAATAATACTCCAGTCATCTACCACACTACACTCCAGTCATGCTACGCGACAGAAAAACTTCCAGTCCTCGTACGGCGGTCACTACACTCCAGTTTCATCTACCTCACTACACTCCAGTCTTCACCAAAACGACACCAGGTCATCTTAACCTCACTACACGCCAGGTCATCTACCGCACACACTCCATTCAATCTACCTCAATAACAGTCCAGTCCAATCTACCTCACTACACCCGTCCCCATCTACCTACATTATACTCCAGTACCAGGCTACCTCACTACACTCCAGTCATCTACCTCACTACACGCGGGGCGGGCATCTACCTCACTACACGCCAGTCGTTCTACCTCACTACATCTCCAGTCATCTACCTCACTACACTCCAGTCATGCTCCTCAACACACTTCCAGTCATCTACCTCTATAATACTCCAGTCATCTACATCACTAATCTCCTCATATGGGGGCCGGTGCGAGCGGTACACTCCAGTAATCTAGCGTACACTACACTCCAGATTCTACACTCAATATTACTACAGTTAGCTAAATAACACTAGCAAGTATTCTAACAAAGTCTAGAAAGTAAGATCAGAAGAATAGAATGGATATACATATATATCGACAATTTATGATAATATAGTAATAACTTAATCGTAACTCTAGTATAGAATTATGATTAAGATATATAGAATGATGAGTAAGATGAGTATAAATGATTATTAAATATTTATAGTATTATGAGAAATATAGTTATATAATGTATTATTAAGATATTATAGAATGATGAGTCAGAATGTTAGAATGAGGAGTTAATATATAAAAGAATTCGATTAATATCTTTAAAGAAGAATAGTTAAGATAGTATAGAATGAATGAGTAAGATAGTATATAAATATAGTAAGATAGTATAGAATGGATTATAAGATAGTTAGAATATGAGTAAGATAGTATATAATGGATAATAAGATTGTTTAGAATGGATTAATAATATAGTATAGAATGTATGAGAAATATTATATAAAGTTGAGTAAGTATATGATAGAAATGGATATGAGTAAGATAGTATAGAATGATGAGTAAGATAGTATAAATGGATGAGTAAGATAGTAGAGAATGAATAGTAAGATTGTGTATTATGATGAGTAAGATAGTTGTTATGAAGGATGTGTAAGATGGTGTATATATGATGATGTATAGATATATAGTAATGAGGAGAAGATAGTGTAAAGAGATGTGATGTGGTTGATGTTTGTTGTGTGGTTAGATTAGTATTATATTTGTAGGTGATGTGTGTGTTTATGTGTATTGTATTGATTGATGAGTAGATAGTTTTGTATTGGTGGTGTTATATATATGATTTTTTTGGTTGTTTTTGAGTATAGATTGTGTAGAATGATGATATGATAGTATAGTATGAGAGTTAGATTGTGTAGAATGTTGAGTAAGATAGTATAGAATGGAGAAGAAGATAGTAAAGAATAATGAGTTAAGATTTAGTATAGAATGGATGAGTAAGATAGATATAGAATGATAGTAAGATAGTTAGAATGATTATAAGATGTGTAGATGATAGTAAGATATTATAGAATGATGATTTAGATAGTATAAGAATGGATTAGTAAGATAGTGTAGAATGTGTATAAGATATTATATAATATATATATAGTCTATAATTATGAGTAATATAGTATCGAATGGATGATTAAGATGTTTAGAATGTTAGTAAGATATATATAATGTCTAATGCTACATAAAACTCTAATAATATAAAATAAAGTTAATAAAGGTTTATACATCATAAAATAAAGTATTATAATCAATAAACTAAAGTCATATCATAATTACACTCCAGTCATCTAACATCAATTTACTCCAGTATCTACCGCACTAAACAATACAGTCATCTAATCACTACTCTCCATCTCTACCTCACTTACACTCCATCATCACCTCAACTTACACTCCAGTCATCTACCTCACTACACTCCATCATCTACCTCACTAAACTCCATCATCTACCATCACTAACCCAGTCATCTAACCTCCAATATACTCCATCATCTACCTCAATACACTCCAGTCATCTTACCTCACTACACTCCTAGTCTCTACCATCACTACACTCCATCATCTACCTCACTACACTCCAGTCTCTACCTCCAACACTCCATCATCTACCTAACTAACACTCAGTCATCTACCTCACTACACTCATCATCTACCTCAATATACTCCAGTCATCTACCTCACTACACTCCAGTCATCTACCTCACTACACTCCAGTCATCTACCTCACTACACTCCAGTCATCTACCTCACTACACTCCAGTCATCTACCTCACTACACTCCAGTCATCTACCTCACTACACTCCATTCATCAACCTCCATAAACTCCCATCATCTACCATCAACACTCCACTCCAGTCACCTACACAATATACTCCCATCCACTACCTCACTACACCCAGTCACTGCCTCACTAACCTCCAGTCATCTACCTCACTAACACTCCATATCATCTACCTCACTACACACCAGTCCATCTACCTCACAACACACCATACATCTACCTCAAACCACACCGACAACTCCCCACACAACACACCAGTCACTACCACACAACACTCCAATCATCTACCTCACTACACTCCAATCCACCTACCTCAATATACTCCAGTCATCTACCACACTACACTCCAGTCCATCTACCTCAATATACTCCATCATCTACCTCACAAACTCTCCAGTCAACAGCCTCACTACCCTTCCAGTCATCTAACCTCACTACACTCCAGTCATCTACTCACTACACACCAGTCATCTACTCACTACATACAACTCCAGTCATCTACCTCAATATACTACCAGTTAACATACCCTACCTCACAACCACTCCAGTCATCTACCTCACAACACAGTCCAGTCAACTACCACAATATACTCAGTTATCTACCTTCACTACACTTCCAGTCATCTACCTCACGACACTCCCCATCATCTACCTCACTACACTCCAGTCCTCTACCTCACAACGTCTCCAGCCGATCTACCGAGGCTCTCTCTCACACCAGTCATCGTGGAGCCACAATATACTCCAGTATATCTACCTCACTACACTCCAGTCATCTACCTCACTACACTCCAGTCATCTACCTCAATATACTCCAGTTATCTACCTCACTACACTCCAGTCATCCAGCCTCACTACAATCCATCACTACCTCACACACTCCATCATTCTACCGTCACTACACTCCAGTCATCTACCCTCACTACACTCCGAGTACTTCTACCTCTCTACACTCAGTGCATCTACCTCACTACACCCATCATCTACCTCACTAACACTCCAGTCATCTGCCCTCACTACCCTCCAGTCAACTACCTCACTACACTCCCAGTCAGCTACCTCACTACACCCAGTCATCTACCTCACTACACGCCAGTCATCTACATCGACTTACGCCTCGCTTACAGTAACCTTCACTGTACACACCAGTCATGCTAGGCCGTGGTCAGATAATAGCGTGCCAGTTAGTGCATAGGCCTCACAGCGCCGCTCCAGTCATCTACCTCACTAACCTCCATCATCTAGCAAGCAATATACTCCAGTTTATCTACCTCACTAACACTCCATTCATCTACTCACTACACTCCAGACATCTAACCTCACACACTCCAGTCACTACCTCACTGGGACACTCCAGCCGAGCGAGCAGCGTCACTACACTCCCATCATCGTACCTCAGATGAGAACGACATGATCTACGAGAGGCTGCGACTACACTCCTGTCATCTACCTCACTACACTCCATATCATCTACCTCAATATACTCCAGATATACCTCACTACACTCCAGTCATCTACCTCAAGAACACCCAGTCATCTCCTCACACACCCAGTCATCGACCTCACTACACTCCATCATCTACCTTCACTACACACCCATCAGCCTACCTCACTACACTCCATCATCTACCTCACTAACTCACAGTCATCTGCCTCACTACACTCCAGTCATCTACCTCACTACACACCAGTCCATCTACCTCACTACACTCCAGTCACTGCCTCACTACACCCATCACTACCTCAATTACTCCATCAATCTACCTCAAGACACACTCCATTCATCATCCTCAGCTAGCACGTCAGTCATCTACCGCACTACACTCCAGTCATCCGAACTCACTACACTCCAGTCATCTGCCTCACAACAATCCATGTCATCTACATCATATCTCCAGTCAATCTACCTCACTACACTCCAGTCATCACCTCACTATCACTCCCATCATCTACAATGATCGAATCTCCAGTCACTACCCACACACCCAGTCCCCATCGACGGGCGAGCACTACACTTCGGTCTTCTACCTTCACTACACTCCAGTCATCTGCCTCAATATACTCCTCACTACCTCACATACACTCCAGTCTATACCTCTATATACGCCAGTCATCTACCTCAACACACTCCAGTCATCTACCTCACACACATCCAGTCATTACCTCCAATATACTCCATCAACTACCCTCACTACCTCCAGTCTTCTACCTCACTACACTCCATCACCTACCTCACTACACCCATCCACTACCTCACTACACGCCATCATCTACTCATTATACCCAGTCATCTACCTCCCCTAACACTCCATCATCTGCCTCACTACAAACAGTCATCTACCTGACACTACACCCAGTCATCTGCCTCACTACACGCCATCATCTCTACCTCACTCACTCCAGTCTCTGCCTCACTACACTCCATCATCTACCCAATATACTCCAGTCAATCTTCCTCACTACACTCCATCATCTAACCTCACTAACACCCAGTCATCTACCTCACTACACTCACATCATCTACCTCACTACACTCCAGTCATCTACCCTCACTAAACTCCTGTCATCACCTCACTACACTTCGGTCATGCTACTCACCTACACTCAAGTCACACTGCACTCAATATACTCCAGTCATCTACCTCAGCTAACACGCCATCACCTACCTCACTGTTACATACCATCATCTACCTCACAACACACCTTCAAGACATCTACGCGTGTCATTACACTCCGACAGGCTACCTCACTACACTCCATCACCCTACCTCAACTGGACTCCAGTCATCTACCTCACTACACACTTCCGAGACATCTACCTCATAACACGTCCATCATCACGCGGTACTACACTCCATCATCTACTAACTACACTCCACTCATCTGCATCACTACACTCCTACCATCTACACTCACTAACTCTCATCATCTACCTCACACCTCCCAGTCATCTACCTAACTACACACTACCACTCATCTGCCTCACTACACTCCAGTCATCTGCCTCACATACACTTCCAGTCATCTACCTCACACACGTCAGACATCTACCTCATTACACTCCAGCATCTACTTACTACACTTCAGGATTCAGGGCAGTCATCTACCTACTACACACCACTCAATCTGCCTCACAACACACCAGTCATTGACCTCACTTCACTCATTATCTACCTCACTCACTCCAGCACTACCTGACAACACTCAAAATGCAGGGCAAGCTCCATGATCATGGCGACTTTAACCACAAGGAGATCGGAATGGGAGAACTTGGAGCCACATGGGTGCCAAATACATGGTGCTAAATATGAGGTGGTACTGGAAAACTTCAGTCCACACTAAGGACACTACAAAGAGAAGAAGGATGAAGCACACCTACTTAGTATTCACCTTGAGTATGCAGATATTGAGACATCACACATGAAAGACCCTTGGGCCAGTGACCATGTGGTTTTAGGGGGGGGGGGGGGGACTTCTCTGAATACACAGTAGAACTACGAGGCGTAGGAGGGAGAACGGAGAGAAAGCCAGGACAAATGAAAACCAACTACAGGAAAGGGAACTACACAGAATAAGAACTTCTTGAATGAGTTAAGTGGGACAAGAGAACTGGCATGGAAGCCAGTTTAATGATATGAAGGTAGATGTAGCAACTCTGTCAAGAGGCTGGAGAGAGTTTTGTACCCAAGGGTCACATTAAAAATGAAAAAGCCAGGATATGAGCCACATGGTTCACCCAAAGGTGCAAGGAGCAAAAACCAGTGTGCTAGGGAAAGGAAGAAATATAGAAGGCAAAGGAACCAGGAGAATAAGGAGAGCATCGTAGACCGAAACGAATATGCACAGATAAGAAGGGAGGCCCACGTCAATATGAAAACAACATAGCAGCAAAAGCCAAATCTGACCCGAAGCTGTTATACAGCCACATCACGAAGAAAACAACCATCAAGGACCAGGTAACAGGCTAAGGAAGAAGGAGGAGAGACAACAAGAAATGGCCGTGAAGTATGTGAGGAAACTCAACAAGAGATTCAAAGAAGTGTTCACAGAGGAGACAGAAGGGGCTCCAGATAGACGGAAGGTGGGGTACACCACCATGTGCTGGACACAGTACACACAACCGAGGAAGAAGTGAAGAGGCTTCTGAGTGAGCTAGATACCTCAAAGGCAATGGGGCCAGATAACATCTCTCCATGGGTCCTGAGAGAGGGAGCAGAGGCGCTATATGTACCCCTAACAACAATATTCAATACATCTATCGAAACAGGGAGATTGCCTGAGGCATGGAAGACAGCAAATGTGGTCCCAATCTTTAAAAAAGGAGACAGACATGAAGCACTAAACTACAGACCAGTGTCACTGATATGTATAGCATGCAAAATCATGGAAAAGATTGTCAGGAGAAGAATGGTGGAACATTTAGAAAGGAATGATCTCATCACCAGCAGCCAACATGGTTTCAGAGACGGGAAATCCTGTGTCACAAACCTACTGGAGTTCTATGACATGGTGACAGCAGTAAGACAAGAGAGAGAGGGGTGGGTGGATTGCAGTACCACACAAGAGATTAGTGCAAAAACTGGAGGACCAAGCAGGGATAACAGGGAAGGCACTGCAATGGATCAGGGAATACTTGTCAGGAAGACAGCAGCGAGAAATGGTACGTGGCGAGGTGTCAGAGTGGGCACCTGTGACCAGCGGGGTTCCACAGGGTTCAGTCCTAGGACCAGTGCTGTTTCTGGTATTTGTGAACGACATGACGGAAGGAATAAACTCCGAGGTGTCCCTGTTTGCAGATGACGTGAAGTTGATGAGAAGAGTTCATTCGATCGAAGACCAGGCGGAAATACAAAGGGATCTGGACAGGCTGCAGACCTGGTCCAGCAACTGGCTCCTGGAGTTCAATCCCACCAAGTGCAAAGTCATGAGGATTGGGAAAGGGCAAAGAAGACCGCAGACGGAGTACAGTTTAGGGGGGCCAGAGACTAAAACATCACTCAAGGAAAAATGATCTTGGGGTGAGTATAACACAGGCACATTTCCTGAAGCGCCACATCAACCAAATAACTGCTGCAGCATATGGGCGCCTGGCAAACCTCAGAACAGCATTCCGACATCTTAATAAGGAATCGTTCAGGACCCTGTACACCGTGTACGTTAGGCCCATATTGGAGTATGCGGCACCAGTTTGGAACCCACACCTAGCCAAGCATGTAAAGAAACTAGAGAAAGTGCAAAGGTTTGCAACAAGACTAGTCCCAGAGTTAAGAGGTATGTCCTATGAGGAGAGGTTAAGGGAAATCAACCTGACGACACTGGAGGACAGGAGAGATAGGGGAGACATGATAACGACTTACAAAATACTGAGAGGAATTGACAAGGTGGACAAAGACAGGATGTTCCAGAGACTGGACACAGCAACACGGGGACACAGTTGGAAGCTGAAGACACAGATGAATCAAAGGAATGTTAGGAAGTATTTCTTCAGCCAGAGTAGTCAGGAAGTGGAATAGTTTGGGAAGCGATGTAGTGGAGGCAGGATCCATACATAGCTTTAAGCAGAGGTACGATAAAGCTCATGGTTCAGGGAGAGTGACCTAGTAGCGACCAGTGAAGAGGCGGTTCCAGGAGCTTGGACTCGACCCCTGCAACCTCAACTAGGTGAGTACACACTGCAGGAGGCCAAGAGAGGAATATGAAGAGAGCAACAGAGCAATGGTGGACACACTTGCTGAGGTGGCAAGAAGAGCTCACTCCAGCAGAGCAAAGTTGCTGGTTATGGGGGATTTCAACCACAGGGAGATTGACTGGGAAAACCTGGAGCCACATGGGGGTCCCGAAACATGGAGAGCCAGGATGTTGGACGTGGTGCTGGAAAACCTCATGCACCAACATGTTAAGGACACTACCAGAGTGAGAGGGGAGGATGAACCAGCAAGATTGGACCTTGTGTTCACCCTGGGCAGCTCAGATATTGAGGACATCAAGTATGAGAGTCCCCTAGGAGCTAGCGACCACGTGGTTCTGTGCTTTGAATACATAGTAGAGCTGCAAGTGGAGAGAATAACAGGAGTTGAATGGGAAAAGCCTGACTATAAAAGAGGGGACTACATAGGGTTGAAGAACTTCCTGTGGGAGGTCCAGTGGGACAGAGAACTGGCAGGAAAGCCAGTAAATGAAATGATGGAATATGTAACAACAAAATGCAAGGAGGCAGTGGAAAGGTTTATTCCCAAGGGCAACAGTAACAACGGGAAGACCAGAACGAGCCCCTGGTTTACCCGACGTTGTAAGGAGGCAAAAACAAAATGCAATAGAGAATGGAAAAAGTACAGAAGGCAGAGAACACACGAAAATAGGGAGATCAGTCGCAGAGCCAGGAATGAGTACGCACAGGTAAGGAGGGAGGCCCAGCGACAGTATGAAAATGACATAGCATTGAGAATCAAGACTGACCCGAAACTGTTGTATAGCCACATCAGGAGGAAGACAACAGTCAAAGACCAGGTGATCAGATTAAGGACAGAAGGTGGAGAACTCACAAGAAATGATCAGGAGGTATGCGAGGAGCTGAACAGGAGATTTAAGGAAGTTTTTACAGTAGAGACAGGAAGGGCTGTGGGAAGACAGCACAGAAGGGAACATCAAGAGGGAATATACCAACAAGTGTTGGATGACATACGAACAACTGAGGAGGAGGTGAAGAAGCTCTTAAGTGACCTTGACACCTCAAAGGCGATGGGACCAGACAACATCTCCCCATGGGTCCTTAGAGAAGGAGCAGAGATGCTGTGCGTGCCTCTAACCACAATCTTCAACACATCCCTTGAAACTGGGCAACTACCTGAGAAATGGAAGACAGCTAATGTAGTCCCCATATTTAAGAAAGGAAACAGAAACGAGGCACTAAACTACAGACCTGTGTCTCTGACATGTATTGTGTGCAAAGTCATGGAGAAGATTATCAGGAGGAGAGTGGTCGAACACCTGGAAAGGAACAAGATTATAAATGAAAACCAGCATGGGTTCATGGAAGGCAAATCTTGTATCACAAACCTCCTGGAGTTTTATGACAAGGTAACAGAAGTAAGACACGAGAGGGGTGGGTGGATTGCGTTTTCCTAGACTGCAGGAAGGCCTTTGACACAGTTCCCCACAAGAGATTAGTGCAGAAGCTAGAGGATCAGGCGCATGTAAAAGGGAGGGCACTGCAATGGATAAGGGAATACCTGACAGGGAGGCAGCAAAGAGTCATGGTACGTGAAGAGGTATCACAGTGGGCGCCTGTTACGAGCGGGGTCCCACAGGGGTCAGTTCTAGGACCAGTGCTATTTTTGATATATGTGAACGACATGATGGAAGGAATAGACTCTGAAGTGTCCCTGTTCGCAGATGACGTGAAGTTGATGAGAAGAATTAAATTGGACGAGGATGAGGCAGGACTGCAAAGAGACCTGGACAGGCTGGACATGTGGTCCAGCAACTGGCTTCTCGAATTCAATCCAGCCAAATGCAAAGTCTTGAAGATTGGGGAGGGGCAAAGAAGACCGCAGACAGAGTATAGGCTAGGTGGACAAAGACTACAGACCTCACTCAGGGAGAAAGACCTTGGGGTGACCATAACACCGAGCACATCACCGGAGGCACACATCAACCAAATAACCGCTGCAGCATACGGGCGCCTGGCAAACCTGAGAATAGCGTTCCGATACCTTAATAAGGAATCGTTCAAGACACTGTACACTGTGTATGTTAGGCCCATACTGGAGTATGCAGCACCAGTCTGGAACCCACACCTGGTCAAGCACGTCAAGAAGTTAGAGAAAGTACAAAGGTTTGCAACAAGGCTAGTCCCAGAGCTCAAGGGAATGTCGTATGAGGAAAGGTTAAGGGAAATCGGACTGACGACATTGGAGGACAGAAGGGTCAGGGGAGACATGATAACGACATACAAGATACTGCGGGGAATAGACAAGGTGGACAGAGATAGGATGTTCCAGAGAGGGGACACAGGACAAGGGGTCACAACTGGAAGCTGAAGACTCAGACGAGTCACAGGGACGTTAGGAAGTATTTCTTCAGTCATAGAGTTGTCAGCAAGTGGAATAGCCTAGCAAGTGAAGTCGTGGAGGAAGGAACCATACATAGTTTTAAGAAGAGGTATGACAAAGCTCAGGAAGCAGAGAGAGAGAGGATCCAGTAGCAATCAGTGAAGAGGCGGGGCCAGGAGCTGAGTCTCGACCCCTGCAACCACAATTAGGTGAGTACAATTAGGTGAGTACACACACACACACACACATATATTTATATTATATATATATATATATATATATATAATATATATATATTATATATTATATATATATATATATATATATATATATATATATGTCGTGCCGAATATGTAAAACTGGTCAATTAGCAAGAACTCATTTAAAATTAAGTCCTTTCTAAAATTTTGTCTTATACGTTTAAAAATACATTTTCTTCATTAATGTTGATGTGAAAATTTATAATTTTACACCAAAAGGAACTTAGAAAACGTACCTAACCTTATTATAACAAGAACAATTTATTTTAGCCTAACCCAACTAAATATATTTTAGATTTGTTTACAATAATTTAATACTAAACAAACACAGTGAAATATATTTTTTTCGTTAGGTTCAGAATGATTTTGGCGAAATTATTGCATACACAAATTTTCACTTGTCCTATATGGCAAGATGAGCGTTGCTATTTAAGCCAAGATCGCAAGTTCTGCCTATTCGGCACGACATATATATATATATATATATATATATATATATATATATATATATATATATATATATATATATATTATATATTCCAGCTATAGAGGTGGTACTTCCATATATATATATATATATATATAATATATATATATATATATATATATATATAATATATATATATATATATATATATATATATATATATATATATAGCTCTCCAACACTTTCCTTTAGACCATCTTTTATTATTACTTCTTAAATTGCTTTTTTATGGGAATAAACTGAAATATTGAAAAAAAAAAAAAAATATAAATAATATATATATATGTGTATATATATATGCATTATATTATATATATATATATATATATATAATATATATATATATATATATATATATATATATATATATATATATATAAAGACAACCACGAGGGGAGCTGAGTCATAGGTCTAGGCCTTTCCTGCTGCAATTTACACATCAGGAGCTTGCAATGTAGCACACATGCTTCTCCTTCTAGCAACCTGCAGTATGTTTCCTTCATAAAATTATGGCGTATTTATTATTTACACTTCCTACTGGTCATGTTTACCTGCTCATCATGTCTAAATACACCTCCAGAATTTTCATGTCATTTTGATTACCTATGACGCAGAGTATGTAAGGTAGCTTGCCTGAGTGTTTGCAGGCAGGATAACCTTGTATCTGGTGACCAGCAACACTATCTAGCCTGCCTGAGTGTTTGCAGGCAGGATAACCTTGTATCTGGTGACCAGCAACACTATCTAGCCTGCCTGAGTGTTTGCAGGCAGGATAACCTTGTATCTGGTGACCAGCAACACTATCTAGCCTGCATGAGTGTTTGCAGGCAGGATAACCTTGTATCTGGTGACCAGCAACACTATCTAGCCTGCCTGAGTGTTTGCAGGCAGGATAACCTTGTATTTGGTGACCAGCAACACTATCTACCCTGCCTGAATGTTTGCAGGCAGGATAACCTTGTATCTGGCGACCGAAACGTCGTCGTTAGCTCCTCTCTTCTATGTGCGGGTTATTTGTGTATCGTTCCTGTCACGGTATTGTGCCTTTTTTAGTTATTTATGGAACAGATTAAGTTCGATATTTGAGGTTCCACTGTATCTGGTGACCAGCAACACTATCTAGCCTACATGAGTGTTTGCAGGCAGGATAATCTTGTATCTGCCGACCAGCAACACTATCTTACCTGCCTGAGTGTTTGCAGGCAGGATAATCTTGTCTCTGGCGACCAGCAACACTATCTTGCTGCCTGAGTGTTTTGCAGCAGGATTAAATCTTGTATCTGCCGACCAGCAACACTATCTTGCCTGCCCGAGTGTTTGCAGGCAGGATAATCTTGTCTCTGGCGACCAGCAACACTATCTTGCCTGCCTGAGTGTTTGCAGGCAGGATAATCTTGTATCTGCCGACCAGCAACACTATCTTGCCTGCCTGAGTGTTTGCAGGCAGGAATCTTGTATCTTGGTAAAACCAGCAACACTATCTTGCCTGCCTGAGTGTTTGCAGGCAGGATAATTTGTATCAGGCGCCCAAAACAACATATCTAGCTGCCTGAGTGTTTGAGGCAGGAAAAAATCTTGTATCTGGCGACCAGCAACACTATCTACCTGCCTGAGTGTTTGCAGGCAGGATAATCTTGTATCTGGTGAACAGCAACACTATCTAGCCTGCCTGAGTGTGTGCAGGAAGGATAACCTTGTATCTGGTGACAAGAAACACTATCTAGCCTGCTTGAGTGTTTGCAGGCAGGAATAAACCTTGTATTATGAGCAGCAACAATATCCAGCTGACTGATGTATTTCCAGGCAACTTAACCTTGTATCTGGTGACCAGCAACATTATCTATCCTGCCTGAGTATTTGCAGGAGGATAACCTTGTATCTGGTGACAGCAACACTATTAGCCTGCCTGAGTGTTGCCGCAGGCAGTATAACCTTGTATCTGGAGAACCAGCAACACTTCTAGCCTGCCTGAGTTTTGCAGGCAGGTCTAAACCTTGTATCTGTGACCAACAACACTATCTAGCCTGCCTGAGTGTGTGCAGGCAGGATAGCCTTGTATCTGGTGACCAGCAACACTATCTAGCCTGCATGAGTGTGTGCAGGCAGGATAACCTTGTATCAGGTGACCAGCAAAACTATTTAGCCTGCCTGAGTGTTTGCAGGCAGGATAATCTTGTATTTGGTGACCAGCAACACTATCTAGCCTGCCTGAGTGTTTGCAGGCAGGATAACCTTGTATCTGGTGACCAGCAACACTATCTAGCCTGCCTGAGTGTTTGCAGGCAGGATAACCTTGTATCTGGTGACCAACAACACTATCTAGCCTGCCTGAGTGTTTGCAGCAGGATAACCTTGTATTTGGTGACCAGCAACACTATCTAGCCTGCCTGAGTGTTTGCAGGCAGGATAACCTTGTATCTGGTGACCAGCAACACTATCTAGCCTGCCTGAGTGTTTGCAGGCAGGATAACCTTGTATCTGGTGACCAGCAACAATACAGAGCCTACCTGAGTGTTTACAGGCAGGATAACCTTGTATCTTGTGATCAGCAACACCATCTAGCCTGCCTGAGTGTGTGCAGGTAGGATAACCTTGTATCTGGTGACCAGCAACACTATATATAGTGTTGCTATATCTGGTGACCAGCAACACTCTATCCTGCCTGAGTGTTTGCAGGCAGGATAACCTTGTATCTGGTGACCAGCAACACCATCTAGCCTACCTGAGAGTGTGGAGGCAGGATAACCTTGTATCTGGTGACCAGCAACACTATCTAGCCTGCCTGAGTGTGTCCAGGCAGGATAACCTTGTATCTGGTTACCAGCAACACTATCTAGCCTGCCTGAGTGTATGTACGCAGGATAACCTTGAATCAGGTGACCAGCAACACTATCATGCAACATTATGACTCAGAGTCACGACACCAGACACACTAATATTGGCGCCAATACGTAATTCATTCAATACTCTCCAGCAATATATTGACAGATACACACACACACACACACACACACACACACAACACACACAACACACACACGCGCGCGACGCGCGCGCGCGCGCATGCACATATAACAGGCCTAGTGTCTAATCGACATTTGCCTAATACCAAATGGTAACTAACACACACACAGGTATAATAAAGCTCACGGTTGAGGGAGAGTAACCTAGTTGCGACCAGTGAAGATGCGGGGCCATGAGCTAGGACTCGACCCTTGCAACCTCTACTAGGTGAGTACACACACACACACACATTCTCTAGCACACAGTGTGCTAGAGAATGGAAGCAAAAAGGACCCTGGAGAATAATGAGAGCAGTCGTAGAGCCAAAACGATTATTATCAGGTAAGACGGGAGGCCCAACGACAATACGAAAATGGCATAGCAGTCCTAGGACCGGTACTGTTTCTGGTATTTGTGAACAACATGACGGATGGAATAGACTCCGAAGTGCCAGTGTTGGAAGATAATGTGAAGATGATCAGAAGAATTCAATCAGACGAGGACCAGGCATAACTACAAAAGGATCTGGACAGGCTGCAGGCCTGATTCAGCAATTGGCTCCTGGAGCTCAACCCCCACAAGCGCAAAGTCATGAAGATTGCGAAAAGGCAAAAAAGACCGCAGACGGAGTACAGTCTAGAGGGCCAGAGACTGCAAACCTTCCTCAAGGAAAAAGATCTTGGGGTGAGTATAACACTGGTCACATCTCCTGAGGCACACATCAACCAAATAACTGCTGCAGCACATGGGCGCCTAGCAAACCTCAGAACAGCGTTCCGCCATCTTAATAAGGAATCGTTCAGGACCCTGTACACCGTGTACGTTAGGCCCATATTGGAGTATGCAGCACCAGTTTGGAACCCACACCTAGCCAAGCACGTAAAGAAACTAGAGAAAGTGCAAATGTTTGCAACAAGACTAGTCCCAGAGCTAAGAGGTATGTCTTACGAGGAGAGGTTAAGGGAAATCGACCTGACGACACTGGAGGACAGGAGAGATAGGGGGACATTATAACGACATACAAAATACTGAGAGGAATTGACAAGGTGGACAAAGACAGGATGTTCCAGAGATTGGACACAGCAACAAGGGGACACAATTGGAAGTTGAAGACACAGATGAATCACAGGGATGTTAGGAAGTATTTCTTCAGTCACAGAGTAGTCAGGAAGTGGAATAGTTTGGGAAGCGATGTAGTGGAGGCAGGATCCATACATAGCTTTAATTTAAGCAGAGGTATGATAAAGCTCATGGTGCAGGGAGAGTGACCTAGTAGCGGCCAGTGAAAAGGCGGGGCCAGGAGCTATGACTCGACCCTTGCAACCACAACTAGGTGAGGGCGCGCGCACACACACACACACACACACACGCACACACACACACACACACACACACACACACACACACACACACACACACACACACACACAATAACTCAAAGAGAGACAAGAATACATTTTCATTTTATTACCTTTGTTGTGTCAGTCAATTAGACACTAACAGCTTATTAATGTGTCTATCTTGTGGCAGCTTTGTTAAGCTTTCAAGTTTCTCCACTCTAAAAAGGTCATTACGATACTGATAAGCGCAATGAATAACATGAATAATACCATGTGTGTGTGTGTGTGTGTGTGTGTGTGTGTGTGTGTGTGTGTAAGCACCTAGTTGTACTCACCTAATTGAGGTTGCGGGGGTCGAGTCCAAGCTCCTGGCCCCGCCTCTTCACTGATCGCTACTAGGTCACTCTCCCTGTACCGTGAGCTTTATCATACCTCTGCTTAAAGCTATGTATGGATCCTGCCTCCACTACATCGCTTCCCAAACTATTCCACTTACTGACTACTCTGTGGCTGAAGAAATACTTCCTAACATCCCTGTGATTCATCTATGACTTCAACTTCCAACTGTGTCCCCGTGTTGCTGTGTCCAATCTCTGGAACATCCTGTCTTTGTTCATCTTGTCAATTCCTCTCAGTATTTTGTATGTCGTTATCATGTCCCCCCTATCTCTCCTGTCCTCCAGTGTCGTCAGGTCGATTTCCCTTAACCTCCCAACGTAAGACATACCTCTTAGCTCTGGGACTAGTCTTGTTGCAAACCTTTGCACTTTCTCTAGTTTCTTTACGTTCTTGGCTAAGTGTGGGTTCCAAACTGGTGCCGCATACTCCAATATGGGCCTAACGTACACGGTGTACAGGGTCCTGAACGATTACTTATCAAGATGTCGGAATGCTGTTCTGAGGTTTGCAAGGCTCCCGTATGCTGCAGCAGTTATTTGGCTGATGTGCGCTTCAGGAGATGTGCCTGGTGTTATACTCACCCCAAGATCTTTTTCCTTGAGTGAGGTTTGTAGCCTCTGGCCCCCTAGACTGTACTCCGTCTGCAGTCTTCTTTGCCCTTCCCCAATCTTCATGACTTTGCACTTGGTGGGGTTGAACTCCAAGAGCCAATTGCTGGACCAGGTCTGCAGCCTGTCCAGATCCCTTTGTAGTTCTGCCTGGTCTTTGATCGAATGAATTCTTCTCATCAACTTCACGTCATCTGCAAACAGGGACACTTCGGAGTCTATTCCTTCCGTCATGTCGTTCACAAATACCAGAAGGAGCACTGGACCTAGGACTGACCCCTGTGGGGCCCCGCTGGTCACAGGTGCCCACTCTGACACCTCGCCACGTACCATGACTCGCTGCTGTCTTCCTGACAAATATTCCCTGATCCACTGTAGTGCCTTCCCTGTTATCCCTGCCTGGTCCTCCAGTTTTTGCACTAATCTCTTGTGTGGAACTGTGTCAAATGCCTTCTTGCAGTCCAAGAAAATGCAATCCACCCAACCCTCTCTCTCTTGTCTTACTGCTGTCACCATGTCATAGGATTTCCTGTCCCTGAAACCATGTTGGCTGCTGTTGATGAGATCATCCCTTTCTAGGTGTTCCACCACTCTACTCCTGATAATCTTCTCCATGACTTTGCATACCATGCATCTCAGTGACACTGGTCTGTAGTTTAGTGCTTCATGTCTGTCTCCTTTTTTAAAGATTAGAACTACATTTGCTGTCTTCCATGACTCAGGCAACCTCCCTGTTTTGATAGATGTAAAGTAAAAGGACGCAAGTGCAACTACTGTGACATTTTATTGCGGCAATGTTTCACTCTCCAGGAGCTTTGTCAAGCTCTTCGTAACAGCTTGACAAAGCTCCTGGAGAGCGAAACGTTGCCACAATAAAATGTCACATTAGTTGCACTTGTTTCCTTTTACTTTACATATTGTCGGTAATTCTACCAACATTATTACAATTTGATAGATGTATTGAATATTGTTAAGCATACACATAGCACCTCTGCTCCCTCTCTCAGGACCCATGGAGAGATGTTATCCAGCCCCATTGCCTTTGAGGTAACTAGCTCACTCAGAAGCCTCTTCACTTCTTCCTCGGTTGTGTGTACTGTGTCCAGCACTTGGTGTACCCCACCTTTCCGTCTCTCTGGAGCCCCTTCTGATTCCTCTGTGAACACTTCTTTGAATCTCTTGTTGAGTTCCTCACATACTTCATGGTCATTTCTTGTTGTGTCTCCTCCTTCCTTAGCCGAAGCTGTATAACAGATTCGGGTCAGATTTGGCTTTCACTGCTATGTCGTTTTCATTATGTTGTTCGGCCTCCCTTCTTATCTGTGCATCTTCATTTCTGGCTCTATGACTGCCCTCCTTATTCTCCTGGGTCCTTTGCCTTCTATATTTCTTCCATTTCCTAGCATACTTGGTTTTTGCCTCCCTGCACCTTTGAGTGAACCATGGGCTCATCCTGGATTTTTCATTATTCCTGTTACCCTTGGGTACAAACCTCTCCTCAGTCTCCTTGCACATTGTTGTTATATATTCCATCATCTCATTAACTGGCTTCCCTGCCAGTTCTCTGTCCCACTGAACCCCATTCAGAAAGTTCCTCATTCCTGTGTAGTCCCCTATCTTGTAGTTTGGTTTCATTTGCCCTGGCCTTCCTGCTTCCCCCTCCACTTGTAGCTCTACTGTGTACTCAAAGCTTAAAACCACATGATCGCTGGCCCCAAGGGGCCTTTCATATGTGATGTCCTAAATACCTGCACTACTCAAGGTGAATACTAGGTCCAGTCTTGCTGGTTCATCCTCTCCTCTCTCTCTTGTAGTGTCCCTTATGGGTTGGTACATGATGTTTTCCAGTACCACCTCCATCATCTTAGCCCTCCATGTATCTTGGCCCCCATGTGGCTCCAAGTTCTCCCAATCAATTTCCTTGTGATTAAAGTCAACCATGATCAGGAGCTTTGCCCTGCTTGCATGAGCTCTTCTGGCCACTGTAGCCAGTATGTCAACCATTGCTCTATTGCTCTCATCATACTCTTGCCTTGGCCTCCTGCTGTTCTGTGGTGGGTTATACATCACTGCAATTACCACTTTGGGACCTCCAGAGTGAAGCATTCCTGCTATGTAACTTCTTGCTTCTCCGCTGTCTCCTCTCTCCAGCTCATCAAAATTTCATCGGTTTTTGATCAGCAGTGCCACTCCTCCACCCTCCCTGTTCCCTCTGTCTTTCCTCAGGATCTGGTATCCCATTGGAAAGATGGCATCTGTTATCATACCTGTAAGCTTGGTTTCTGTGACAGCTATGATGTCCGGTGATGCCTCTTTGGCTCTTTTGTGCCACTCCCACATATTTGTTATTCCATCAGTGATTGTGTACCATACCTTCAGTTTCCTCTCCAACACTGAGGTTTGGGGGGGCCTGTGAGGGTGGGAGACCTGGTAGCATACTGTGGGAATCTATAGCTGGGTGTTGGGTGGAAGCTGTGAGTATGGATTGTAGTTTGTGTTGGGATGGTGTGATAGGTTGTGGGGTTCTGGGGATGGTTCTATGTGTACTTGCCCTTGCTGCTCTGTCCTGCTCTGATTGACCTCTGCTGGTTCTGTCCTTGTCACCCTTCCTAGCTCCTTTCGTTTTTGTCCTCTCCCTCACCTGCTGCTGTTCTGTTTGTGTGCTGTCTCTGTCTAGGAACACCCTCTTGTACTCTGCCAAGTACTTCAACCATGGTTTCTCTTGGAGGATCCTGTTCCACACTGTTTCTGTCCTGAAAATCAGCCTGATCAGTCATTTTCTCCCCTGCAAGTACCCCCCAATTCTCTGAAAATTTACAATCTCATCCATACCTTCTTCACCTATTTCTGTGATGTTCTCACTCTCCTTTCTTTCTGCCTGCTGTCTTTCAGTGTGTGTGTTTCCTCTCTCTCCTGAAGTCCAGGGATAAACACTGATTTTGCCTCGTCCTTCTTCCATTGCCTTTCCCTCTGTGACTCTGGTTCCTGTCTGTACGTGGTCATTTTCTCCCTTGTTTTTTCCAGTGGCTCTCGGTAGCATGGTTGTGCATCTGCATTTGACCTATCACCCTCTCTATCTGCACCCAGCTGCTCTCCCCTTTCACTCCTTGGCCCTTCTTGGCAGGCTATGACTTTAGCATAATTCATATCTCCTTCCTGTTTGGCCTCTCAGCTTCATATGCTGTGTCTTCTCTGGTCAATGCTCCTGTAACTTGCTTCAGCCTGTTTACCTCATCTTCTAGGACCCTTATCATGGCTACTGCAGTTTTGACTTGTGCCTCCCAATTCTTCTTCTCCAACCTTTTTTCCAATTTCACAGAAAGTCTCCATTTTTCAGAAAGCTCTCCTAATTTTCTCTCCCACTCATGTTCCATCCTTTTCCACTGCTCCTCCATCCACTCCTCCCTACCAAAACCATTCTCATCTGATCCCTGGTTCCTTTGAGTCCCCACCATTTTTTCTTTTTTTCCTTCTTTTTCCCTTTTCTTCCCTTTCTTTTTTTCTTTTTTTAGAAAGAGAGAGAAGGGAAAGGTAGGAGAGAGAGAGGGAGGAGAGTGAGAAAGGAAAAGGGGGAGAGAGAGGGAGAGAGATGGGGGAGACAGGGGAGAAGGGGGAGAGAGGGGAGAGATGGAAGAGAGAGGGGAGAGAGAGGAGAGAGGGAGAGAGAGGAGAGGGGAGGAGGGGAGAGAGATGAGAAATGGGAGAGGGGAGATAATGAGGGGGAGAATGTTAGAGGGGGAGAGATGTCAGAGGGGGAGAGATGTTAGAGGGGAGAGATGGGAGATAGGTAGAGAGATAGACAGAGATAGGGAGAGAAAGCGAGAGCAAGAGTGAGAGAGCGAGAGAGAAGAGAGAGAGAGAGAGAGAGAGAGAGAGAGAGGGTTTCAGGTCAGTTTACAGGAAGGTGCGAAATCCTGTGTGTGTGTGCGTGTGTACTACAGCTTTTACAAGTGCCTGACCACTTGTTTCTGTGTGTGTGTGTGTGTGTTTATGTGAGTCTTTATTACCCACCTATGTACTACATATGTACCCAATCGCTTGGTTCCCACTGTGCTGTCTTGTGTGCTTAAAATTACATTCAATTCTGTAACACTAGGCCTCACCTACTGTGTGTGTATGTGTGTGTGTGCCTATGTGGGGAGCCGCGTGTCCACACTAGCTACCTCTCATTAACTGCTTTACTCTCCTATGCCTCAGTAAATTCTATTAAATGCCGCTTATTCTAATTCTGATAGCTCCAGGAGAGTGACCCCCAGTTTCCAGCTAGAGACTGGTACTGTTGACCCCATGCAACTCAACTAGGTGAATATTACGTGCGGCTGGCAGTGGTGCTGAAGTATCACGTTGCCGGTCCGTACAGTACCTGGGTCCCAAGTAGTTGAAGATGCTTGATGCTTCTCAGTAATTTTTTTTACTACCTTCATGTAGGCACTGTAGTCACTAGTGTGTGTGTACTCACCTAATTGTGGTTGCAGGGGTCGAGACTCGGCTCCTGGCCCTGCCTCTTCACTGACCACTACTAGGTCCTCCCTCTCCCTGCTCCATGAGCTTTATCATACCTCATCTTAAAACTATGTATGGTTCCTGCCTCCACTGCATTGCTTGCCAGACTATTCCACTTCTTAACAATTCTGTGGCTGAAATACTTCCTAACATCCCTTTGACTCATTTGAGTCTTCGGCTTCCAATTGTGACCCCCTTTTTTGCGTTCAATCTCTAGAACATCCCGTCTCTGTCCACCTTCTCTATTCCATGCAGTATTTTGTATATCGTTATCATGTCTTCCCTGAGCCTCCTGTCCTGCAGTGTTGTCAGACCAATTTCCCTTAGCCTTTCTTCATAGGACATTCCTCTTAGCTCTGGAACTAACCTTGTCACAAACCTTTGAACTTTCTCTAAGTTCTACACTTGTTTGACCAGGTGTGGGTTCCAAACTGGTGCTGCATACTCCAGTATGGGCCTGACGTACAGTGTATAAAGTCTTGAACGATTCCTTACTGAGGTACCGGAACGCTATTCTCAGGTTTGCCAGGCGCCCATGTGCCGCAGCAGTTATCTGGTTAATGTGTGCTTCTGGCGATGTGCTCGGTATTATATTCACTTCAAGGTCTTTCTCCTAAAGTGAGGTTTGCAGTCTTTGGCCTCCTAGCCTATACCCTATTTGCGGTCTTCTTTGCCCTTCTCTATTCTTCATGACTTTGCATTTGGCAGGGTTAAATTCTAGGAGCCAGTTGCTGGACCACGCATCCAGCCTGTCCAGGTCTCTTTGTAGACCTGTGTGGTCCACATCTGATTTAATTCTACTCATTAACTTCACATCATCTGCAAATAGGGACACTTCTGAGTCTATCCCTTCCATCATGTCTTTCACATATACCAAGAATAGCAGTGGTCCTAGGACTGACCCCCGAGGGACCCCACTCGTCACAGACGCCCACTATGATACCTCATCACGGACCATGACACGTGTGTGTGTGTGTGTGTGTGTACTCACCTAGTTGTACTAACCTAGTTGAGGTTGCAGGGGTCGAGTCCGAGCTCCTGGCCCAGCCTCTTCACTGATCGCTACTAGGTCACTCTCCCTGAGCCGTGTGTGTTGTGTGTGTATGTGTATGTGTATGTGTATGTGTGTGTGTGTGTGTGTGTGTTTTGTGTGTACTCACCAAATTGTGGTCGCAGGGGTCAACACTCAGCTCCTGGCCCCGCCTCTTCACTGATCACTACTCGGTCCTCTCTGCTCCATCATACCTCATCTTAAAACTATGTATGATTCCCGCCTCCACTACACCACTTTCTAGGCTATTCCGATGCCAGACAACTCTATGGCTGAAGAAATACTTCCTAACATCCCTTTGACTCATGTGAGTCTTCAGCTTCCAATTGTGACCCCTTGTTTCTGTGTCCCCTCTCTGGAACACCCTGTCTTTGTCAACCTTGTCTATTCCACACAATATTTTATATGTCATTATCATGTCTCCCCTGACCCTCCTGTCCTACAGTGTCGTCAGGCCAATTTCCCTTAACCTTTCATCATAGGACAAACCCCATAGCTCTGGGACTAGACTTGTTGCAAACCTTTGCACTTTCTCTAATTTCTTGATGTGCTTGACCAGGTGTGGGTTCCAAACTGGTGCTGCATACTCCAGTGTGGTCCTGATGTATATGGTGCACAAAGTCTTGAACGATTCCTATTACAAACACTGATTTCATATCACAACATCTCCACATGAGTGTATTTTTATTTCATTATCCTGATATCACTGTAGTAACATAAAAGTTCGGGATACAAAATAAACACTAACATTTATAATCTTTACTATAACAATATTGACATAAAAACATATAATCTTTGGTATAGATACATATATCCTACAATAATTATAATTTCACACACTGCGTCACCTGACACACTCACAGGGTACAGACGACACCCTTTACAGTTTTATAACACACCTTCTCTACCGTGTCATAGGACACCCTCGTCTCTGCATTATAACACACCATCTACTGTGTCCACATGACACCCTTGTCTCTGCATTATAACACACCATCTCTACTGTGTCCACACGACACCCTTGTCTCTGCATTATAACACACCATCTCTACTGTGTCCACATGACACCCTTGTCTCTGTGTTATAACACTTGTCTGTGTCACACGACACACCATCTTTCCGCATAATAACACTCCCTTCTCTTAGTATCACCCGCATAGCATCTTACTCTTCAGAGGCCAGCCTGGCAATGCACGCTGGTAGAATCAGCCGGAGGCCAGCTAGGTCCACTGAGGCCAGTGAGGCCTGCAGGTATAAGTCCGCAGAAGAGGCCAGTAAAACTGCGACCAGAGGCCCACAGGTGATAGAGTCCAGAATGGCCAACAGGTAACCAAGTGCTAAGGCCCACGATAACTGAAGCCAGCAGACTAAGCGAGGCCCGCAGGTAACTGAAGTCCGCAGGGATCTAACTGACTAGTAAAACTGCAGCCAGGAGGCCCGCAGATGACTGAAGTCAGCAGTGAGTCAGTAGGTATCACAGAGTACTCCGTGAGGCAGTCAGTCTGGTGAACACTCGCAGTAAGGCGGGCTCAGTAGTCCCAACACTGGGTTTGATGGCGTACCCAGTGGTACTGCAGGCCGGCAGGTTAACAGTCTAACCACTAGTTTGGTAGGAGGCCGCAACAATTCCTTACCGAGGTATCAGAACGCTATCCCAAGGGTTGCCAGGCACCCATAAGCTGCAGCAGTTATCTGGTTGATGTGCGCCTCAGGAGATGTGCTCGGTATTATACTCACTACAATATCTTTATCTTGGGTGAGGTTTGCAGTCTTTGGCCACCTAGACTATACTCTGTCTGCAGTCTTCTTTGCCCTTCCCTGATCTTCATGACTTTGCATATGGCAAGGTTAAATTCAAGGAGCCAGTCGCTGGACCAGGCATGTAGCCTGTCCAGGTATCTTTGTAGTCCTGCCTGATCCTCGACTGATTTGATTCTCCTCATTGACTTCACATCATCTGCAAACAAGGACACTTCTGAGTATATCCCTTCTGTTATGTCATTCACATATGCCAAAAATAGCACAGGTCCTAGGACTGACCACCGTGGAAACCAGTTCGTCACAGACGCCCACTTAGACACCTCATCACATACCATGACTTGTTGCCTCCCTGACAGATATTCTCTGATATATTGCAGTGCCTTTCCTGGTATGTGTGCGTGCCTGATCCTCTAGCTTTTGCTAGTGTGTGTGTGTACTCACCTATATGTGGTTGCAGGGGTCGAGTCATAGCTCCTGGCCCCACCTCTTCACTGGTCGATACTAATTCACTCTCTCCCTGCTCCATGATCTTTGTCATACCTCTTCTTAATGCTATTTATGGAACTTGCTTCCACTACTTCACTCTCCAGATTATTCCAGTTCCTGACAACTCTAAGACTAAAGAAATACTTCCTGACATCCCTATGACTCATCTGGGTTGTCAGCTTTCAATTGTGTCCCCTTGTTTCTGTATCCCTTCTCTGAAACATTCGATCCTTGTCCACCTTGTCAATGCCTCTTAGTATTTTATACATTGTTATCATGTCCCCTCTATCCCTCCTATCCTCTAGAGTTATCAGGTTGAGTTCCCTTAACCTCTCCTCATAAGACATACCCCTCAGTTCCAGGACTAACCATGTTGCAAATTTTTGCACATTCTCCAATTTCATGACATGTTTAACTAAGTGAGGGTTCCATACTGGTGCTGCATATTCCAGTATAGGCCTTACGTACACGGTGTACAATGTCGTGAATGAGTCCTTACTCAGATGTCTAAACGCCAATCTCAGGTTTGCCAATCTCCCATATGCTGCAGCAGTTATTTGATTGATGTGTGCCTCAGGAGACATGTTCATTATAATGCTTACCCAAAGCTCCTTTTCTTTGACATTTGCAGCTGTTGGTTTCCTAACCTGTACTCCATCTGCGGTCTTGTGTATCCTTCCCCAATCTTCATGACCTTACACTTACTGGGGTTAAACTCCAGGAGCCATTTGTCGGACCATACTTGTAGTTTGTCCAGGTCCCCTTGTAATCTTAACTGATCCTCACCCACTTGTATTCTCATCAGTTTCACATCATCAGCGAACAGTGACACTTCTGAATCTATTCCTTCCACCATGTCATTGACGTATACAAGAAACAGCACCAGGCCTAGGACTGAACCTTGCGGAACCCCACTCGACACATGCACCCACTTCGACACTTCAGCACGTACCAACACTCGTTGTTTCCTTCCTGTCAGGTATTCCCTGATCCATTGCAGTACTTTCCCTGTTATTCCTGCCTGCTCCTCTAATTTTTGCACCAGTCTCTTGTGTGGTACTGAGTCAAAAGCCTTCTTGCAGTCTAAAAAGATACAATCTACCCATCCCTCTCTCTCTCCTGTCTGTTACCTTATCTGTTACCTTATCGTAGAACTCAAGTAGATTTGTGACACAGGATTTTCCATCTCTGAAGCCGTGCTGACTATCGTGTATGAGCCCAATCTTTTCAATGTGTTCCACTACTTTTCTCCTGATAATCTTTTCCATGACTTTACATACTATACAAGTCAGTGACACTGGTCTGTAGTTTAATGCTGCCTGTCTGTCCCCTTTCTTAAAAATTGGAACTACATGTGCTGTCTTCCATGCCTCAGGCAACTGCCCAGTTTCGATGGATTTACTGAAAATTGCTGCTAGCAGCACACACAGTTCCTCTGCTCCCTCTCTCAGTATCCATGGAGATAAGTTATCTGGGCCCATCACCTTTGAGGTATCAAGTTCATCTAGCAGTTTCTTCACCTCTACCTTGGTTATGTGCATTGTGTCCAGCACCTGATGGTGTACCCTACCTCCACAGTTTGCTGGAAGCATTCCTGACTCTATTGTGAATACTTTTCTAAATCCCTGCATATTCATGTCTGGTTCTTCTGCTCAGCTCCTTGTTTTCTTGAGTCCTTTGCCATTTCCATGCTCTAGCACACTTGGCTTTGGCCTCTTTACACCTCCAGTTAAACCATGGGCTCACTCTGGTCTTACCATTTTTCCTGTTGCCCTTTAGTATGAACCTTTCCTCTGCCTCCCTGCACTTAGTGGTCACTATTTCCATCATTTCATTTCCTGTCTTTCCATCTAGTTCTCTTTCCCACTGTACTTCATGCAGGAAACTTCCCATTCCTATGTAGTCCCCTTTTTTGAAGTTCAGTTTCTCTCTTTGTTCTCGTGCTGCTGCATTCTCCACTGTTAACTCTACAAGATATTCAAAACTCAGGACATCATGATCACTAGTGCCAAGGGGTATTTTGTGGGTGATATCCCCTATGTCTGAACTATTCAAGGTGAATATGAGATCCAGCCTTACTGCAACATCCTCTCCTCTCTCTCTCTGGTTGTATTCCTAACATGTTGGTGCACGAAGTTCTCCAATACAGTCTCCAACATCTTAGCCCTCCATGTTTCTGGTCCCCCGTGTGACTCTAGGTTTTTCCCAGTCATTCTCTTTATGATTGAAATCCCACATTATAAGCAATTTTGTCCTACCCATATGAGCCCTCCTGGCCACTTCAGCTAGTGTATCCACCACTGTCCTATTGCGCACATCATCTTGTCCTCCTGCTGTTAAGTGGTGGGTTATACATCACTGCTATCATCACCTTTGGACCCCCAGTCTGAAGTGTTGTCTGTTTCCCTTCTTTCCATTCCTCCCATCTCCTCAAAAATCCACTGGTCTTTTTTTATGAGCAATGTTACTCCTCCCCCTCTGTTCTCTCTGAGTTTCCTCATAATCTGATATCCAGGTGGAAAAATTGCATCCATTATCATCCCTGTAAGTTTTGTCTCTGTTAGTGCTATGATGTCAGGTGATGCATCATTGATGCATTCTTGCCACTCCTCACTCTTATTTGTTATTCCATCTGCATTGGTGTACCATACCTTTAGCTTCCTTTCCATTACTGTATTTTGGGAGATGGAAGAGGAAGGTGCAGGCTGGGAGGGTGGGAGGCAGGGCAGAATATTATGGGAGGCTGCTGTGATTGTGAAATTAGTGCTTAGGGGGGTGGTGGCTATGGAGTGAGGTTCGTTTCTGTTTACTGTGTTTGGGTGATATGTGGTGACAAGGGTTGAGAGATTTCTGTAAGCATTTGTGTTTGATGTTCCCCCAAAGGCCGAGCTTTCATGTCTGTCATTGCCTGTCCTGTCTCTCTTTCCTTCCACTGGTTTTGTCTTGCTCTCACTTTCAGTTGTTCCCTTTCCTTTCATGTTCTGTCTCGATTGGGGAACACTTTTTGATAATCTGGAGAGTCCTTTAACAGTGGTTTCTGTTGTAGTATCCTGTTCCATACCACATCTGTCTTGAATGTCAATTTGATTGGTTTATTTTTTCCCTCGAATACCCCCCCCCCCAAGTCTGTGAAAATTCCCTAACTGAGACATGTCCCTCTCTCCTGTTATTGCAATGATTTTCTTAATCTCTGTTCTCTCCCAATGCTTTCTTTCATCATAGGTCTGCCCTTCAGCCTCCTGAAGCCCATGAATAATTACTGACCTCTCCCTCTCCTCTTCCCATTTCTTTTCCCTCTGTATCTCTGTATCTGATTTAAGCATCTCCATTGCTGTTTCCCTAATCATCTCCCAGACACCATGATGACCTGATATTACTGCTGCAAAAGACTGCTTAGCTCCATCCCCTCCTTCAGTCCCCTTGCTGCCTGCTGATGTTCCCATTTCAGTCATCTTGCTCCTTTTGGACCTCATCTTTAGATCCTGCTTCAGCACATCCATTTCTTCCTCCAGTCTCTGTATCTTTGCCTCAGCTACTACAGCTCATGATTCCCACTTCTTGCTCTCTGCAGATATTTGCTCTAACATGTTATTGCAAAGCTTGTTTAACCTTTTCTTCCATTGTTCCATTTTATTCTTGAGCCGTTCTACCCATTCTTCCTTTTCCGACCAGCCATCATCGGTTCCCTTGCCTTTACGTCCTCCCTTTAGAGATCCCACTTTGTTTTTATCCTGTTGGGATGTTCTAGCTGCTTCAGCTTATCGTAAAAATGTGTGTGTGTGGTGGGGGGATTTATGAGCTAATGTATTAGGTTAGGTTTGTGTGTGTGTGTGTGTGTGTGTGTGTGTGTGTGTGTGTGTGTATACAAGGTGTATACATGGCTGTATATACCCAGCTGTGTTTAACAAATACTGATGACACGTAATATACTGATACAATGTCCCGCAAAAAACAATAGTAAACAATAGACAAATTTTTACAAAGTCTATAACTGACAAAAACACAATACAAATCATTATATAATATTACAAATCATAGGATAATAACATAAATCATAGGATAATAAGTAATATAATACAAAACATAAACTACTAATATAAATCCTACAAGCAGGTAATACAAATCTTATTATCAGTTAATAACAAAAATAACAGCCTAAAATAATTAGTAAAAATCGCTAATACAAATCATTAAAATAACCAACACAGATCACAATAAGTTAACACAAATCACAGTAAGTTAATATAAATCATAGTAGTTTAACCCTTAAACTGTCCAAGCAGATTTACGTTCACATGCGTAGTGCTACAAAAGTAGATCTATGTTTTTTTTACATATTTTCATATATAACAAAACAAAAAAGTAGATCAAAGTTTTTTTTACACTATTTCAAATGTAAAAAAAGAAAAGAAGATCTACTTTTTTTACATACTTTCAAATGTTGAAAAAACGTAGATCTACGTTTGGACAGTTTAAGGATTAATACAAGTCACAGTAAATTAACATAAATCACAATAAGCTAACACAAATCTTTGTGGAGTCACACTACCTAGGTGAGAGACAGACGGACGGACGGACGGACGGACGGACGGACGGACGGACGGACGGACGGACGGACGGACGGATGGTGTTAACAAAAGAAAATCTGAGGTAGTGGAAGAAAGCAGCAGTGAAGACGTAGAGAGAAGACACACACACACACACACACACACACACACACACACACACACACACACACACACACACACACACACACACACACCAGCAAGTGCTGGATGAGGTACATATAACCAAGGAGGAGGTGAAGAAGCTGCTATGCGAACTTGACACCTCAAAGGCGGTGGGACCAGACAACATCTCTCCATGGGTCCTTAAAGAGGGAGCAGAGATATTGTGTGAGCCATTAACAAAGATCTTCAACACATCATTTGAAACTGGGCAACTCCCTGAGGTATGGAAAATGGCAAATGTAGTCCCAATTTTTAAAACGGGAGACAGACATGAGGCACTAAACTACAGACCTGTATCACTAACGTGTATAGTATGCAAGGTCATGGAGAAGATCATCAGGAGGAGAGTGGTGGGGCACCTGGAAAGAAACAAGTGTATAATTGACAACCAGCACGGTTTCAGGGAAGGAAAATCCTGTGTCACAAACCTACTAGAGTTTTATGACAAGGTGACAGAAGTAAGACAAGAGAGAGAGGGGTGGATCGACTGCGTATTTTTGGACTGCAAGAAGGCTTTCGACACAGTTCCTCACAAGAGGTTACTGCAAAAGCTAGAGGACCAGGCACACATAACAGGAAAGGCACTGCAATGGATCAGAGAATATCTGACAGGGAGGCAACAACGAGTCATGGTACGCGACGAGGTGTCAGAGTGGGCGCCTGTGACAAGCGTGGTTCCACAGGGGTCAGTCCTAGGACCTGTGCTGTTCTTGGTATACGTGAACGACATAACGGAAGGGATAGACTCAGAAGTGTCCTTGTTTGCAGACGATGTGAAGTTAATGAGAAGAATCGAATCGGACGAGGATCAGGCAGGACTACAAAGAGATCTGGACAGGCTACAAGCCTGGTCCAGCAACTGGCTCCTTGAATTTAACCCTGCCAAATGCAAAGTCATGAAGATTGGTTAAGGGCAAAGAAGACCGCAGACACAATATAGTTTAGATGGCCAAAGACTGCAAACCTCACTCAAGGAAAAAGATCTGGGGTGAGTATAACACCGAGCATATCTCCTGAGGCGCACATCAATCAGATAACTGCTGCAGCATACGGGCGCCTGGCAAACCTACGGATAGCGTTCCGATACCTCAGTAAGGATTCGTTTAAGACTCTGTACACCATCTACGTCAGGCCCATACTGGAGTATGCAGCACCAGTTTGGAATCCACACCTAGTCAAGCACGTCAAGAAATTAGAGAAAGTGCAAAGGTTTGCAACAAGACTAGTCCCAGAGCTACGGGATTGTCCTATGAAGAAAGGTTGAGGAAATCGGCCTGACGACACTGGAGGCCAGGAGGGTCAGGGGAGACATGATAACGACATATAAAATACTGCGCGGAATAAACGAGGTGGACAAAGACGGGATGTTCCAGAGATGGGACACAGACACAAGAGGTCACAATTGGAAGTTGAAGACTCAGATGAATCAAAGGGATGTTAGGAAGTATTTCTTCAGTCATAGAGTAGTCAGGCCATGGAATAGCCTAGAAAGTGATGTGGTGGAGGCAGGAACCATACATAGTTTTAAGGCGAGGTATGATAGAGCTCATGGGGCAGGGAGAGAGAGGACCTAGTAGCAATCAGCGAAGAGGCGGGGCCAGGAGCTGTGAATCGACCCCTGCAACCACAAATAGGTGAGTACAAATAGGTGAGTACACACACACACACACACACACACACACACACACACACACACACACCAGTGTGTCATTACTAAACACAGCTGACAGTACTCTTATCTGTCATTACCAGTGTCAACACTGAACACGGCTGACAGCACTATTATCTTTCATTACTACTGTCAACACTGAACACAACACAGCTGACAGATATACCGTCCCACGACTACACTTGAACATACTGTACACAGCACTCAGGTCGACTTGTTGCTGTCGCCTGACACAGCACTCAGATCGACTTGTTGCTGTCGCCTGACACAGCACTCAGGTCGACTTGTTGCTGTCGCCTGACACAGCACTCAGGTCGACTTGTTGCTGTCGCCTGACACAGCATTCAGGTCGACTTGTTGCTGTCGCCTGGCAGCACTCAGGTCGACTTGTTGCTGTCGCCTGACACAGCACTCAGGTCGACTTGTTGCTGTCGCCTGACAGCACTCAGGTCGACTTGTTGCTGTCGCCTGACAGCACTCAGGTCGACTTGTTGCTGTCGCCTGACACAGCACTCTGGTCACCAGACACCTTCACCCGGTCATCAATGACCTTTCACCACTGTCTTGTATCGCTAACAGTGACCAAGGTCACACTTGGAGTGACTAAGGCCACACTAGGAGTGACCAAGGTCACACTCGTAGTGACCAAGGTCACACTCGGAGTGACAAAATTCACACTCGGAATGACCAAGGTCACACTCCGAGTGACCAAGGTCACACTCCGAGTGACCAAGATCACACTCGGAGTGACCAAGGTCACACTTGGACTGACCAAGGTCACACTCGGAGTGACCAAGGTCACACCTGGAATGACCAAGGTCACACTTGGAGTGACCAAGGCCACACTCGGAGTGACCAAGGTCACACTTGGAGTGACCAAGGTCACACTCGGAGTGACCAAGGTCACATTTGGAGTGACCGAGGTCACACTTGGAGTGACCGAGGTCACACTTGGAGTGACCAAGATCACACTCGAAGTGACCAAGGTCACACTCTTGCGTGACCGAGATCACACTCGGAGTGACCAAGGTCACACTTGGAGTGACCAAGGTCACACTGCGAGTGACCAAGGTCACACTTGGAGTGACCAAGGTCACACTCGTAGTGACCAAGGACACACTTGGAGCGACCAAGGTCACACAGTGACCAAGGTCACACTCAGTGACCAAGGTCACACTCAGAGTGACCAAGGTCACACTCGGACTGACCAAGGTCACACCTGAAGTGACCAAGGTCACACTTGGAGTGATCAAGGTCACTAGGAGTAACCAAGGTCACACTTGGAGTGACCAAGGTCACACTCGTAGTGACCAAGGTCACTCTTGGAGTGACCAAGGTCACACTTGGTGTGACCAAATTCACACTTGGAGTAACAAACCTCTCATACTTGGAGTGACCGAGGTCACACTTGTAGTAACCAAGCTCACACTTGGAGTGACCAAATTCACACTTGGAGTGACCGAGGTCACACTTGGAGTGACCAAGGTCACACTCGAAGTGACCAAGGTCACACTCGGAGTGACCGATATCACACTCGGAGTGACCAAGGTCACACTTGGAGTGACCAAGGTCAAACTTGGAGTGACCAAGGTCACACTCCGAGTGACCAAGGTCACACTCCGAGTGACCAAGGTCACACCTGGAGTGACCAAAGTCACACTTGGAGTGGCCAAGATCACACTCATAGTGACCAAGGTCACACTTGGAGTGACCAAGGTCACACTCGGAGTGACCAAGGTCACACTCAGAGTGACCAAGGTCACACTCAGTGACCAAGGTCACACTCGGAGTGACCAAGGTACAGCAGGGACAAGTGTCTCATCTACAGACCTTCATATTATGTTAATACAAGACACTGAATTACAGTGACACACAAGTGTTGTGTGTTCACACGCAGGTGTTATGTGTTCACGCTGGGAACACAGTTGTTCACCCACAGGGTACAAGGCGCTATGTGCTCACACCTAAGGTAAACAGGTGTTATGTGCTCACACATAAGGCACACAGGTGTTATGTATTCACACAGGTGTTATGTGTTCACACACAGGTGTTATGCGTTCTCACACAGATGTTATATGTTCATACATAAGACACACAGGTGTTATTTGTTCATACACAGGGCACACAGGTACTATGAGCTCACACATAAGGCACACAGGTGTTGTGTGTTCACACGCAGGTGTTATGTGTTCACACAGGGAACACAGGTGTTGTTCACACACAGGGTACAACGTGCTATGTGCTCACACCTAAGGTAGACAGGTGTTATGTGCTCACACATAAGGCACACAGGCGTTAAGTATCCACACACAGGTTATGTGTTCGCACACAGGTGTTGTGTTCACACACAGGGCACACAGGTGTTATGTGTTCATACATAGGTACACAGGTGTTATATGCTCACACACAGGGCACACAGGTGTTATGTGTTCACACACTGGGCACATATGTGTTCACACACAGGGCACACATGTGTTGTGTACACACATAAGGCACACAGGTGTTGTGTGCTCAAAGAGCACACAGGTGTTATATGTTCATACATACGGAACACAGGTGTTATGTGTTCACACAAAGGCACACAGGTGTTATGTATTCAGAGAGGGCACACAGGTGTTATGTGTTCACACACAGGGCACACAGGTGTTATATGTTCACAGGACAAACAGGTGTTATGTGTTCACACAGGGCACACAGGTGCTATGTGATCACATACAGGACACACAGGTGTTATGTGTTCACACAGGGTACACAGGTGTTGTGTGTTCACAGAGGGCACACAGGTGTTATGTGTTCACACACGGGCACACAGGTATTATATGTTCACACAGGGCACACAGGTGTTATGTGCTCACACAGGGCACACAGGTTATGTGATCACATACAGGGCACACAGGTGTTATGTGTTCACACAGGGCACTCAGGTGTTATGTGTTCACACAGGGCACACAAGTGTTATATGTTCAAATACAGGGCACACAGGTGTTATGTTCACACACGGCACACAGGTGTTATGTGTTCACACACGACACACAGGTGTTATGTGCTCACACACAGGTGATACGTTCACAGACAGAGCATACAGGTGTTATGTATTCACACACAGGTGTTATGTGTTCACACAAGGCACAGGTGTTATGTGCTTACACAGGGTATGCAGGTGTTGTGTTCACATACAGGGCACACAGGCGTTATATGTTCACACAGGGCACACAGGTGTTGTGTTCACACAGGTGTTATGTGTTCACACAGGTGTTGTTTGTTTACACAGGGCACACATGTATGTCCAAACAGGTGTTATGTGTTCACACAGGGCACACAGGTATTATGTGTTCACACAGGGCACACAGATGCTATGTATTCACACACATGGCACACAGATGTTATGTGTTCATACAGAGAACACGGAAGTTATATGTTCACACACAGATGTTATATGTTCACACTTAAGATACACAGGTGCTATGAGTTCACACACGACACACAGGTGTTATGTGTTTACATAAAAGGCACACAGATGCGAAGAGTTCACACACAAGGCACACAGGTACTATGTGCTCACATACAAGGCACACAGGTGCTATGTGTTCGCAAACAAGGTACACAGGTGCTATGTGCTCACATACAGGTGTTATGTGCTCACACACAGGTGTTATGTGCTTACCCAGGTGTTATGATCAGGCTCTGATCCACCAGGAGGCCTGGTCACAGACCGGGCCGCGGGGGCGTTGACCCCCGGAACTCTCTCCAGGTAAACTCCAGGTAAACATACATAAGACACAGGTGTTATGTGCTCAACATGCAGTTGAGATAACTCGAGGTTAAAACAACGAACACACGAGTGATCACATTACCTTAAGTGATCATTTTAGTAACATCCACAACTTAATGTGGAGAAAATGTGACGTGTGAGAAGGTAAGTGAAGAAGTGACGTGTGAGAAGTGAAGGAGTGACGTGTGAGAAGTGACGTGTGAGAAGGTAAGTGAAGGAGTGCCGTGTGAGAAGGTAAGTGAAGGAGTGACGTGTGAGAGGTGAAGGAGTGACGTGTCAGAAGGTAAGTGAAGGAGTGACGTGTGAGAGGTGAAGGAGTGACGTGTCAGAAGGTAAGTGAAGGAGTGACGTGTGAGAAGGTAAGTGAAGGAGAAGTGACGTGTGAGAAGGTAAGTGAAGTAGTGACGTGTGAGAAGGTAAATGAAGGAGTACTTTACTTGAGTTTACCTTAATGTATCCTTGATGACAGAGAACGTAAGAAACAGTGTAGGTAAACTGTAGAATATTGTTAGTATCCTTCAATGTCCTCAGATTTATAATAAATTAAGTCACATGTGCAACATCTGGCTATCTTTATTTTGTAGATGTTTGGTCATCCAGAGGCTTTATCAATACTATACAAGAACATTATCTGTAGACTGCTGGAGTATGTACAGAAGACAGTGGAAAACATGTTATTCCAGTTGTGGGTTCTATACTGGTCCTGCATACTCCAACATAGACCTGACATATGTTGTATAAAGGGTCCAGAATGACTTCGTTGAGATTCTGAAGGCTACCCTTAGATTTCCCAGAGGAACACTGGCAGTAGAGGTTACTCGGCAGACGAGTCTCTGGTGATATACCAGGTACTATGCTCACCCCTAGGTCTTTCTCTGTGAGTAAAGTCTGCAGCTTATCTTCCTTTAGTCTGTACTATGTGCCTGGTCTCCAAGCCCCTTCACCAGTCCTCTTAACCTTCCATTTACCCGGGATTGAATTCAAACAACCACTTCTCTGACCACTCTTGAAGTTTCTCCAGATTCCTTTGAAGCTATTTCTTGTCCTTATCTGTTTTTATTCTCCTCATTAATTTTACATCACTGGAAACAGAGATACATCTGACTCAATCCCATCTGAAATGTCATTCGGATTGTGGAAATTTATTTGGTCCCTAAAGTTCCACAGGACAGATACGGCGTACAAAGGTGGCCCGGTGGCCTGGTGGCTAAAGCTCCCGCTTCACACACGGAGGGCCCGGGTTCGATTCCCGGCGGGTGGAAACATTCCGACACGTTTCCTTACACCTGTTGTCCTGTTCACCTAGCAGCAAATAGGTACCTGGGTGTTAGTCGACTGGTGTGGGTCGCATCCTGGGGGACAAGATTAAGGACCCCAATGGAAATAAGTTAGACAGTCCTCGATGACGCACTGACTTTCTTGGGTTATCCTGGGTCGCTAACCCTCCAGGGTTAAAAATCCGAACGAAATCTTATCTTATCTTAAAGGGGTCCCCGCATGGCCGTTATGGAACGGCTGAGCTGGGTGGCCCTTAAACCCACCCAAACAAAAGCGTTCTCTCCCGGATTGTCGAACGTGGATGGTAGGCACTTATTAATTTATAGATTTACCCTTCAGGGAAGAAGTAGGTAGTTTACTGTTAGTACACTAATATTAGGATTATTGAGGCAACTGTAGATAATAATAATGTAGACCTAAGACCTTAACATAGGTAGTAATAGGCCGATAATGTAGGCAAACACTAGGTTAAGTTAGCTAGGGAGAACTGGCAGCCCTAGTTTGAACTATGAGGCGTGGGTCTCGAAGACACAATAGCGTCCTTCTGTAGACAGACACCAACTGGACAAGACGTGCCATGATCAGCAGACGGCGCCCCCCACGTGTCTTCACATTTGAGACCTGGGGAAATCTGGTAGAGGCACCTCGATGTACCGTAGATGACCTCCTCCGTCAGACCCATACAGTAAGACAAAACCTCCACTTTCTCTTAGGATTTCTGGCCAGTGTCTGGGGAAAAATTGTGAGTTAAACTGTAGGCCTGTATGCAGCTGGCAGTGCATGCCCAGTATGTACCAGTGTCTCTTGTCTACCTAGAAGCTAGTGTCCATGTCTGCATAGTTGTACTAGGGGATACACACCCCCTTGGATATAGGAATTTCTGAGGTGCAGGCAGGTCACTAATAATGATTGAATATTGCAGGAATTAAGGCTCCCGGTTGCACGTGGTTTCTGAGGGGAAGTCCAGAGGGGCTAAGGCTAAGCTTAGGGAAGTTGAAGATCAGGATATATGCTGCAACACCAAGTAAGTTAGTCCTTTATATGTGCATGCAGGCGAGTTTCTTGCAACATCAATCATTTATGAAAATCTGTCCTATAAGCCACTTGTGAGGCTGAGGTACCCACCTCAGAGCTCAGTGCCAACAGAACTTGCCAGGGTAGGCGACTCACTTGGAGGCAGTCCAGACAAATTTTCACACGGATGAACTAGAAGCAGTACGGGTCCTAACACCGATCCTGTGGTACACCGCTTGTTCTTCACTTTCCCCATTCTGACATCTCATGGACAGTCACTTTGCATCCTTTTCCTAAAGTACTTTTTGATCCACCAGTGTGTGTTCCCTTTTATTCCTGACTGCATTTGTAAGTTTTTAGCCCAGTCTCTTTTGGGGTATAGTATCAAATGCCTTTTTTTGCAAACTAAGAACATGCAGTCCATTGCAAACTAAGAACATGCAGTCCATTCATCCCTCCCCCCCCTCTCTCTTTCTCTCTCTCACCTGTCTCACTTCCGTTACTTAGTTACAGAATTCTAAGGTTTACCTGGAGTTTACCTGGAGAGAGTTCCGGGGGTCAACGCCCCCGCGGCCCGGTCTGAGACCAGGCCTCCTAGGTTAGTGTTGTTTATGACACTACATCTCTCTGGAGTATTCTACCATTCTTCCTCTATCTTCTTTACCATGTATGGTGTACACGTTAGCGAAATTGGTCTGCAATTCAACATTTTCTGTCTCCTTTCTTAAATACAGGGATTACACTCGCCATTTTCCAGATCTCTGGAAACTGTCCCATGTCCATTAAACTGTAGATCTTAGTGGTTCAAACAGTGCTCTAGCTTCCTCTAGCAAAAGTCATTGTGACACCTTGTCAGTCGTACTGCCTTGATGTATTAAGCTCCACTAAAAGTTTTTCCACCTCTTTCCCTGCTGTGTATATGGTGTCCTATACCTGTCGTGTATTCTTTTTCAGTCAAATCACCTTTCTTTCTGTCATCTTTCTTCTTATGTATCTGTGAAGCAGCTATGGTTCAGCCTTGTCCTTTACTTCAATGTCATTCTTATAGTGTCGTTCAACCTCTCGCCTCACCCTCGTATATTCCTTTCTGGATAATCTGCTCATTTTTCTATTCTCACCTGTTCTACGCTTTCTATAGTTTCCACGTTCATATCTTTCTCTGTTTTACCTCTCTAATTGAACCACGCGCCCTCTTCATCATTTTCATTTCTCCTCGTTCTGGGTATGAAGTTCTCTGCCTCCGACATTTTCCAGCTAGGTGCTCCAATATCTCATCTGCTGACTTTCCTCCTGGCTCCCTCTCACTACATAGCATTCAGGAAACCTCTCATCCCATCTTCTGAAGTTTGGCTTCTCATTCCCTCCACTTGCCATTCTTTCCTCTACTTTTAGTTCCACAAGTTACTCAGTGGTGTAATAGCGCACAAAATGCTTGATAACGGAATAAAAGGAAAAGTTGTTGATGGATCTATAATTTCCTAACAAATAGAACACAAAGAGTAGTAGTCAACAGAGTCAAGTCTGAGGCGGCTACGGTGAAAAGCTCTGCAAGGCACAGTACTCGCTCCCATCTTGTTCCTCACCCCTCATATCTGACATAGACAGGGATATAAGCCACAGCACCGTGTCTTCCTTTGCAGATGACACCCAAATTTGTATGACAGTGTCCTCCATTGAAGACACTGTAAGACTCCAGGCGGACATCAACCAAATCTTTAAACGGGCTGCAGAAAACAATATGAAGTTCAATGATAAGAAATTTCAATTACTCCGCTATGGAAAACGTGAGGAAATTAAAACTACATCGGAGCATAAAACAAATTCCAACCACACAATAGAGCGAAAAACTAATGTAAAAGACCTGGGAGTGATCATGTTAGAGGATCTCACCTTCAGAGACCATAACATTGTATCAACTGCATCTGCTAGAAAAATGACAGGATGGATAATCAGAACCTTCAAAACTAGGGATGCCAAGCCCATGATGACACTCTTTAGGTCGCTTGTTCTATCTAGGCTGGAATATTGCTGCACACTAACAGCACCTTTCAAGGCAGGTGAAATTGTTGACCTAGAAAATGTACAGAGAACCTTCATGGCACGCATAATGGAGATAAAACAGTTCAATTACTGGGAACACTTGAAATTCCTGAACCTGTACTCCCAAGAATGCAGGCGGGAGAGATACATGATTATATACACTTGGAAAATCCTAGAGGGATTAGTACCAAACTTGCACACCAAAATCACTCCCTATGAAAGCAAAAGACTCGGCAGACGATGCAACATTCCCCCAATGAAAAGCAGGGGCGCCACTAGCATGTTAAGAGACAACACAATAAGTGTCAGGGGCCCAAGACTGTTCAACTCCCTCCCAGAATACATAAGGGGGATTATCAATAGACCCCTGGCTGTCTTCAAGAAGGCACTGGACAGGTACCTAAAGTCAGTACCTGACCAGCCGGGTTGTGGTTCGTACGTCGGGTTGCGTGCGGCCAACAGTAACAGCCTGTTTGATCAGGCCCTGATCCACCATGAGGCCTGGTCACAGACCGGGCCTCGGGGGCGTTGACCCCCGGAACCCTCTCCAGGTATAATCCAGGAAATGTTCAGTAGTGTACGGTCGCTGGTGCCCAGTTGGCTCTCATATTCTATTTCACCTATATAAGACCTACTTGCTGTAAATAATATGGTCTACGTCCAGTCTTATACACTCATCTCTCTTGTTGTGTCCTTAATATGCTGATATCAAGTTTTCCTTGATTGTCTCCATCAAGTCAGTTCTCCATGTTCCTTGTTCCCCATGTGGGTCCCAGTTCTCCTAATCTGTATTTTTTGTGCTTGAAATCACCCATATCAAGTAGCTTACCGTAGCCCTATACACACTCCTAGCTGCTTCTGCTATGATGTTAACCATTTGTTGTTGTCTTCATATCCGTCCCTCACTCCCCCTACTGTGAGGCAGTTGGTTGTAAACCACCGACACTACTACTGTAGCTTCCTCCAGTCTATACTGAGCTCATTATGTAGTAACAAACTCATCGTTTCAAAACTCAACTGATTTCTGATTAGCAGTGCTACTCCTGGGCTGCTGTTTCCTTCGTCTCTCCTCATCACCTGATATCCTGCTTGCAGTATGGCATGTGATATTATTGCAGTCAGCTCTGTCTCTGAGATAGCTATGACATCTGGGTTACCTCTACCGATCATAACCGGGAACTTCCTATAATTACGTCAATAACGTTACATTTTCTATACCAGTTGTAAACCAGTCTTTATAGAAATGTTATTTAATTTAATACTTTTTATTTTACTTTCATCTCATCACTCTGATATTCCTGAGTTTTTGTGATGCACTTAGTGTTCTGTCCCTCACCTCTCACTGCCTGGTGCTGTCTAGGCTTTCTGAAGGTTCATCTCACAGGAACGGTGTGTGTGTGTGTGTGTGTGTGTGTGTGTGTGTGTGTGTGTGTGTGTGTGTGTTATATCACCCACTACGTCCTCACTGGTCTATTAAATAAGAGTTGGTGTTTCTGAAGTTTCAATTTTTCTCAATTTTCAACTGTGGTCTGGTTATCACTGTTGCAGTTCCTGTCTTATTTTATTTATACATTATTTCATGTCCTTTAATAACCTTATGTGTTCAGTTATCAACCAGCCCGGGTGTCTTTACTGTCAACATTTCAATATAACTCTCGTTTCTCTGCTCTGGCAGCCATGTTATTAGAAGTGGGCAACACACACCTGCTCGTGTTCTAATTTTGTCATAATATATGATTTAAATAGCTTTTTTTTTTATAAATTCTCGGTCCATGTATGTGAAAGTTATTTTACAGTTTGGCAGCGCAGCGAGTGACAGCCTCGTAATTTTCTGCTGGAGATTTTTTTTTTTTGTTAATAATAACTCGTATGTTGTATATTTCTCACTGTGATACTGCCAATATCTTGTTACACTGTATTCTTTGTGGCTTGATTTTACTTCTGTAATTTTCATCACACACACACACACACACACACACACACACACACACACACACACACACACACACACACACACACACACACATACTTCACACACACACACACACACACAACATACTTCACACACATACTTTCAGGGACGTTTCAGGGATGGGAAATCCTGTGTCACAAACCTACTGGAGTTCTATGACATGGTGACAGCAGTAAGACAAGAGAGAGAGGGTTGGGTGGACTGCATTGTCTTGGACTGCAAGAAGGCGTTTGACACAGTTCCACACAAGAGATTAGTACAAAAACTGGAAGACCAAGTAGGGATAACAGGGAAGGCACTACAATGGATCAGGGAATATTTGTCAGGAAGACAGCAGCGAGTCATGGTACGTGGCAAGGTGTCAGAGTGGGCACCTGTGACCAGCGGGGTCTCACAGGGGTCAGTCCTAGGACCAGTGCTGTTTCTGGTATTTGTGAACGACATGACGGAAGGAATAGACTCCGAAGTGTCCCTGTTTGCAGATGACGTGAAGTTGATGAGAAGAATTCATTCGATCGAAGACCAGGCAGAACTACAAAGGGATCTGGACAGGCTGCAGACCTGGTCTAGCAATTGGCTCCTGGAGTTCAATCTCAATAAGTGCAAAGTCATGAAGATTGGGGAAGGGCAAAGAAGACCGCAGACGGAGTACAGTCTAGGGGGCCAGAGACTACAAACCTCACTCAAGGAAAAAGATCTTGGGGTGAGTATAACACCAGGCACATCTCCTGAAGCACACATCAACCAAATAACTGCTGCAGCATATGGGCGCCTGGCAAACCTCAGAACAGCATTCCGACATCTTAATAAGGAGTCGTTCAGGACCATGTACACCGTGTACGTTAGGCCCATATTGGAGTATGCGGCACCAGTCTGGAACCCACACCTAGCCAAGCATGTAAAGAAACTAGAGAAATTGCAAAGGTTTGCAACAAGACTAGTCCCAGAGCTAAAAGGTATATCCTACGAGGAGAGGCTAAGGGAAATCAACCTTACGACAATGGAGGACAGGAGAGATAGGGGGGACATGATAATGACTTACAAAATACTGAGAGGAATTGACAAGGTGGACAAAGACAGGATGTTCCAGAGATTGGACACAGTAACAAGGGGACACAGTTGGAAGTTGAAGACACAGATGAATCACAGGGATGTTAGGAAGTATTTCTTCAGCCACAGAGTAGTCAGCAAGTGGAATAGTTTGGGAAGCGATGTAGTGGAGGCAGGATCCATACATGGCTTTAAGCAGAGGTACGATAAAGCTCATGGTTCAGGGAGAGTGGCCTATTAGCGACCAGTGAAGAGTCGGGGCCAGGAGCTTGGACTCGACCCCTGCAACCTCAACTAGGTGAGTACAACTACGTGAATACACACACATACACATACACACACATACACGCGCACACACACACACACCACACACACACACACACACACACACATACACGCACACACACACACACACACACACACACACACACATACACGCACACACACACACACACACACACACACACACACACACATACACGCGCACACACCAACACACACACACACACACACACACACACACACACCACACACACACACACACACACACACACACACTGACTCTGCAAGTCTTCATCAATGTGGTCATGGTGTAACAGCTCACAAGATACGTGCAAAAGGAATAATTGGAAAGACGAATATGAATTTTTAACTTTTTAAAAAGTAGATACAAATATTAATAGTAAAGAGTTAAGTGAGTGGCTGGCACATTGAATGTTTCTGTACCACAACAATACTGTACTCGACTCTGTACCACAACAATACTGTACTCGACTCTGTACCACAACAATACTGTACTCGACTCTGTACCACAACAATACTGTACTCGACTCTGTACCACAACAATACTGTACTCGACTCTGTCCTCTTCCTATCCTCATGTCAGACACAGACGGAAATGTAAACCACAGCACCGTTTCTTCCATTGTAGACGATACTAGAATTTGTTTAAATGTGTCATCCACTGAAGATACTGCAAATTTGCAAGTGGATGTCAACCAAGTCTTCCGATGGGCAACAGAAAACAATATAATATTCAATGAGTACAAATTCCAACTACTGCGTTATGAAAAACTTGAAGAATTTAAAGCTAGAGCATAGTATAACAAAGCTAGAGCATAGTATAACAAAGCTAGAGCATAGTATAACAAAGCTAGAGCATAGTATAACAAAGCTAGAGCATAGTATAACAAAGCTAGAGCATAGTATAACAAAGCTAGAGCATAGTATAACAAAGCTAGAGCATAGTATAACAAAGTTAGAGCATAGTATAACAAAGCTAGAGCATAGTATAACAAAGCTAGAGCATAGTATAACAAAGCTAGAGCATAGTATAACAAAGTTAGAGCATAGTATAACAAAGTTAGAGCATAGTATAACAAAGCTAGAGCATAGTATAACAAAGCTAGAGCATAGTATAACAAAGCTAGAGCATAGTATAACAAAGCTAGAGCATAGTATAACAAAGCTAGAGCATAGTATAACAAAGTTAGAGCATAGTATAACAAAGCTAGAGCATAGTATAACAAAGCTAGAGCATAGTATAACAAAGCTAGAGCATAGTATAACAAAGCTAGAGCGTAGTATAACAAAGCTAGAGCATAGTATAACAAAGCTAGAGCATAGTATAACAAAGTTAGAGCATAGTATAACAAAGCTAGAGCATAGTATAACAAAGCTAGAGCATAGTATAACAAAGCTAGAGCATAGTATAACAAAGTCTAACCACACAATAGGGCGAAAAACTAATGCAAATAACTTAGCAGTGATAATGTCAAGAGGATCACACCTTCAAGGACCACAACAAATGTTATTATCACAACTACGAGAAAAATGATAAGACGGATAATGAGAACTTTTAAAACAAGAGTTACCAAGCTAATGATTATCCTCTTTAAGTCACTTGTTCTATCTAGTCTGGAATACTGTTATATACTAACAGCCCCTGGCAAGGCAGGCGAAATTGAAGAGTTATAAAATGCATAGAGAACTTTCACAACACGAATAATTTCAGTAAAGGACCTTAATTACTGGGAACGTTTGAAATCCCTTGACCTGTATTCCCTGGAACGTAGGTGACAAAGATACATCATAATTTACACCTGGAAAATCCTTGAGGAATTGGTCCCAATTCTGCACACAGAAATCACTCTATTGCAAGAAAAGCTCGAAAGACGGTGCAAAATGCTCCCATTGAAAAGAGAAGTGCTGTGAGTACACTGAGAAACAACGCACTAAGTATAAGACACCCAAGATTATTCAAAAGTCTCCCATCATTCATTAAAGGGATTAGCAATAGAACCCTGGCTGTCTTCAAGAGGGAACTGGAGAAGTTCTTAAAGTCGGTTCCTGACCAGCCAGGCTGTGGATCGTACCCTGGAGTGCGTGCGGCCAGCAGTAACAACCTGGTTGATCAGACCCTGACCCACCAGGAGGCCTGGTCATGGACCGGGCTGCAGGAGAACAGACCCCTGGAACACCCTCCAAGTAGAGTAGGCAGCCTCAGCACGGAGCACACGCCTAGTCAACCACGTAGTGAAAATGAATTCAAATTAGTAATGATGGTAGTAGCAGAAGTGAAGGTGATAACCTGGTGCAGAGAAACAAGGCAGGACATGATTACCACATACAAAATCTAAGAGGAACTGATAGGGCAGACAGGGGGAGAGAGTGAATTCAGAGGACCTTGATCAAGGGGAAGCTGGTGGAAGCTGAAGACACACACGATCAATAATTCTTTAGTCTCGGTGTGGTTGACAAGTGGAATGACTTGGATAAAGCAGGGAGTCTCAGGTGTTTACTTGAAGACAACCTCGGGGTTAACGACCCAGAAACCTGGTCCCGGACCAAACGACCTCCCGGTGAGTGTCCTAATCAACTAGACTGTTGGTGCTAGCCGCACACAGTCCAACATATGTATTACATCAAGGGTGATCAGGAACTGATTTTAGGAACTTAGCAAGTTCCCTTTTAAAGACAACAAATAATTCGTTGCTAATTCCATTTATGTATGAAAGGAGGTTATTGAAGGCTCGGGCCCCTTAAACTGTTTGTGTTGTCTCTCAGTGTGTTCATGGCAACCCTGCCTTTAAGTGGAAGTATTCTGCACTGTCTGACAAGCCTTGTTCTCGTAGCGGGTAATTTCCGTGTACAGATTTGGGACTAATTCTTCTAGAATTTTCTAGGTATAAATTATGATGTATCTATCTCTCGCCTATGTTCCAAGAACCACAATTTGAGGAACTAACAGAATTTCCAGTAAGACTTGTGACTGTGGAGGCAGTGGCCCATGTTAAGTCAATACACAGTTTCAAGAGTAGACATTATGACACAACAGGCCAGAAATCAGTGATGCTGATCAAAGTGGTTTAGGAGGCGGTACCAGGAGCTGAGTCTCAACCCTCGCAAACACAATTAGGTGAGTTAGCACACACACACACCTACACACACACACACAACACACACACACAACACACACACACACACACACACACACACACACACGCGCACACACACCTACACACGCACACACACACCTACACACACACACACACACACACACACACACACACACACACACACACACACACACACACACACACGCACACACACACACATAACAGGCCTAGTGTCTAATCGACATGTGCCTAGGACCAAATGGTAACTAACACACACACACACCTTCACACACACACAACACACACACACACACACACACACACACACACACACACACACCAACACACAGCACACGCACACACATACACCTACACACACACACCTACACACACACACACACACACACACACACACACACACACACGCACGCACACGCACACACATACACACACCTACACACACACACACACCACACACACAACACATACACCTACACACATACACCTACACACACACACCTACACACACACACTTACACACACACACACACACACACACACACACACACACACACACACACACACACACACACACACGCACACACGCACACACACCTACACAGGGGGGCGTCAAGGTCAGTACACGTCAATATTGGTACAGTAATATTATGTTGGTTGGTGTAACACCTGCTGGTGAAGGCAGCTGTGGGGTTGATCACTTGTGATGGTGGCAGGTGGAGGTTGTGCTGCCATCACAGTAAGGCTGGATGGCAGTGTTTCCCCTCAGCTTGCTGCCTCACACCTTGTTTCCCCTCCCTCCTCACCTCTCCCAGGCGGCCATGTTGGATCTCACTTACCCTCTACGAGTTACCAGGGTTCGAGTCGTGGGCTCCAGCCAGCCAGGTGAACACACCTGACTAGTGATTCAGCTAGGTGGAGCCTAGTGCTGAGTGTCAGTACTAGGCTCCTAGTGTTGATAGTACTCTGCCTAGTGCGGCTGCGGCGGTCAACAGCTGGCAGCCGCACCTACCTAAATACCTGCTTCGTCACTTACCTGGTCAGTGTTGACCTGCGTCAGCGGTGACGTGTACAGAACAAGGTTGTGTGATGGAGGTGACTGGTGGCACAGAGGAAGGAAGAAGCCTCTTATGACAGGTGTTAATGGCGCCGCACCACCACACTAGAGGTGCGCCACACTGGCCTCACACACTGCTCAACACTCTCAGGATCACTCAGTAGAATGCAACTGTGACCTAGAACGTTAGAGGTCAGGTAAGGTCACAAACTGTGCCACATGGTGGCAGGACACTTGAGCAACTGATCCTGCCGCTGCCGCCCGCCAGACACTGCCGCCATGCCGCCACCACACCACACTCTCCTACCGCAACACTTTACTCTCTTGTCTCACACACAATCTAACACCTACTTCATTTTCCTGTCAAGAACTAATCTCTAAATATTTAATGACTGCACCAATTTCTCTACTGATAATTCGTGACAAGATCATTTGTATGTATCGTGCGTTTGAGCAGAATGGCACAATGGAGAGACTGGCTGCCGCGGGCCGACACTACTGAGCTGCCGACCATGCTACACCCTCTACACCTAACACTTACTCACTCACACACAACTAACACTACTTCATTTTCCTTAAGACACTAACTCATTTAGCCAACTATTCTTCTACTAATACCTGAAAATTAGATCATATATTGAGGTAACATGGTAGGCTGCGCCGACCTAGGGACAGCACACTACACTAAACTAACCATCACACACATATATACAACAAACACACATAACTAACCACCATATACACACCAACACACACACATACACTACACAATTACACACACACACATGACAACATGACTGACGCACCACACAACTAGTGACACACACATCATACACACATACACACACACATACACACACACACACATACACACACATACAACACACACACACACACAGGAGCTAGACTCACCCCTCAACCACAAATAGTGAGTACACACACATACATACACATCAACACACACACACACACACATACAACACACATACCACACACACATACACATCACAGGAGCTAGACTCGACCCCTGCAACCACAAATAGGTGAGTACACACACATACACACAACACACACACACATGCACACACACATACATACACACATACACACACAACATCACACACATAACACTCACCCAACACAATAGGAGTAACACACACACATACACACACACATCACACACACACTACACTACATACACACATACACACACACACATACATCACACACACACATACACACCACACATACACACACATACACACAACACACATACACACATACACACAACATACACACTACACACACACACATACACACACACATACATACACACATACACACACACACATACACACACACACAACATACACAATACACACACATACACACACACACATACACACATACACACACACACATACACACACACACATACACACACACATACCACACACACACACACACATACACACACACATACACACACACATCACACACACATAACACACATACACACACACATACACCACATACACACACATACACACACACAACAACACACACACCACATCACCACACACCACACCACCATACACACACACACACATACACCACACACACACACACACACACACACACACACACAACACACACATGCACACATACGCACACACACACACACAACACAGACACACACACACATACACACACGCAGAACCACACACACACACACACACACACAAAAACACACACACGCACACACACTCACACACACACATACATACATACACATACACACACACACACGCGCGCGCGCGCGCGCATCAGGAAATTAGATAAAGTGCAGAGGTTTTGCAAGAAGACTAGTCCCGGAGCTAAGGGGCATGTCATACGAGTAGAGGTTAAAGGAAATCGACCTGACGACACTGGAGGACAGGATAGATTGGGGGATATGATAACGACATACAAAATACTGAGAGGAATCGACAAGGTGGGCAGAGACAAGATGTTCCAGCGATGGGACACAGCATCAAGGGGACACAATTGTAAGTTGAAGACTCAGATGAGCCACAGGGATGTTAGGAAGTATTTCTTCAGCCACAGAGTAGTCAGGAAGTGGAAGTCTGGAAAGTGATATAGCGGAGGCAGGATCCATATATACTTGAAAGCTTTAAGAAGAGGTTTAATAAATCTCATGGAGCCAGGAGAGTGACCTAGTAATGACCAGTGAAGAGGTGGGGCCAGGAGCTGTGAATCGACCCCTGCCACCACAATCAGGTGAGTACAATTAGGTTAAGTGAGTACACACCAATAAGGCTGGACCTTGTATTCACCCTGGGATTTAGAGATGTATTCTTAGAAACAGAAAGGTTACCAGCAAACCAAGGCGGCAGAGTACACCAGCAAGTGTTAGACACACTACATGCAACCAGGGACGAGGTGAAAAATCTGCTATGTCAGCTAGATACCTCGAAGACGGTGGGCCCAGATATCTCTCCATGGGTCTTGAGAGAGGTAGCAGAGCCACTGTGTGTGCCACTAACCATCTTCAACACATCTATGGTAATAAGGCAACTACCTGAGGTGTGAAAGACAGCAAAATGTAATCCCGGTTTTCAAGAATGGAGACAGCCAGTTTTAAACTACAGACCAATGTCACTGACATGTATAGTTTGTAAAGTCATGGAAAAGATTGTCAGGAGAAGAGTGGTTTAGCACCTAAAATAGGAAAGGGCTCATACATGACAACTAGCACGGTTTCAGGGTTGGGAAATCCTATGCCACAAACTTACTAGAGCTCTACGACAAGGAAACAGATGTAAGACAGGAAGGAGAGGGATGGGTAGAGTGTATTTTCTGGGATTGTAAGAAGGCTTTCGACACAGTACCATACAAGAGACTGATACAAAAGGAATAACAGGAAGAGCACCGCAATGGATCAGGGAATACCTGACAGGAAAGAAACAATGAGTGATGGTCCGTCACCAAGTGTCGGAATGGGTGAATGTGTCAGGTAGGGTTCCACTCGACAGAGAGTCAGAGGTGTCCCTATTCGCAGACGACGTGAAAGTAATGAGGATAATACAAGCGAACGAGGACCAGGAAAGGCTACAAATGGATCTAGACAGGCTGGTCTGACAAATGGCTCCTGAAATTTAACCCCACCATGTGCAAAGTTATGAAGCATGGGGAAGGACATATAAGACCGCAGACGGGGGGCAAGGGCTGCAAACCTTACTCAAGGAGAAGGATTTTGAGGTGAGTATCATAGAGTATATACCCTGAGGCACGCGTCAACCAAATAACTACTGTAGCTAATGTACGTCTGCCACACCTAAGAATAGCTTTCTGACATGTAAGTGAGAAGTTATTCACTTTTCAGGAAAATCTTCTTTTAATTACTTGCTTATGACTGGCGGGGACGCAAACAATCTTTCCTGTATCTCTCCAACCCTCAAGTCTGTCTTCAAACAAGTCAAGCAACGTAAGGTATGTGCAGTTCTGGCGCTCGATCATCCTCTGTTAAAAGGTACTCAGAATAATTAACCTCAACCAGAGAGCAGCAATGTAAGGAACACCGCTTCACCTAAGAGGGTTCCTCATGCAAGTAGTGAGCTTTCTTGGTAGTATTGTATATCTACTAGCAGGCTTGGGTTTACTACAGTAAGTCCTGGCTGGAGGTTGTTTACGTCAGGAATACTCAGACCCACATGATATCGGGAAGGCTTTCTCAACAGCAGTCTGAGGACATTGCTTGACGGACGCTGTACTCAACACTACCCTGCCTGCAGATATCATTCAAGTATGCATGTTGTGGATGATACTGAGGAAAAAATGGTAGCTGGTGATCTGTAGGCTGAGAATAAATCACCACAGCAGCAGACAGAGCAACAGGAAATCTGATAGCAGAGGTAGGAAATATATGTGAGAAAACAACACCTGCATCAATATCTCTGCGAGATTTACTCTCTGATGAAGTGTTATAAAACCCGTGTTGGCCCCGTCCTGAGGAGAAAGTTACCTTGACAACTAACACAGCAATGTTTTGTTGTTGTAAATAAAAACAATAAAGACGGTACATCACCAACACAACTCTGCTGTTGTAGCCAGAAATAGGTAGTTACAGACAAGTAACTACACAATCCAAGGTTACAATGGACTACCTGGAGATTACATAACTATGCCGTGCTCACTCAGAGGTTTATCACATACGTGAAGGCCGAGAATGGAATTCAGATAAAATGTTCTATAAGTGTGAGGTTAGGCCTATATGAGGCCCAGAAGGTCACCGTATGACAGTCTTACAGATTAATGTATCCTTGATGTTAGTTAACAAATTAATTGTGACTTAACAGGGTTCGTGGGCTTGATGAATGTTAAACCTAACATATTAATTATGTAAATACTGAAAAAAGTCTATATAATTTGAATGAAGAATTTAAGACCCTTGCATGTTTGCAATGTTAAATGTTGTCATATTGATGGTCTGTAAGCAAGGGCTTTGTTTACTGGCACTAATATCTGTTGTTCTGGAGTGGAGGCAACTGACTCTGCCTCCACTCCAGTAGTGATCTCAGGTGGTGTAAGTTTTCTGTCATTTCTTGCCAGCTTTTTTTTTTCTTCCTGGCACTAAAAGCCCGTCTGTCTCTGGAGTGGTTGTGGCTACAGTAGTTTGGTTCCCATGTTCTGATAAATCTCTATCTTCTTGTCCTCTCTAGATGGTGTTCCTGACAGTATGTGTTGTAGCATTGACTTCCAAGACAGCACCAGCACCACGAGTGACAGTACCAGCAACAGGGGTGACAGCACCAGTACCAGGAGTGACAGCACCAGCACCAGGGGTGACAGCACCAGCACCAGGGGTGACAGCACCAGAAGTGACAGAACCAGCACCAGGGGTGACAGCATCAGCACCAAGGGTGACAGCACCAACGCTAGGGATGACACCACCAGGAGTGACAGCACCAGCACCAGGAGTGACAGCACCAGCAACAGGGGTGACAGCACTAGTACCAGGGATGACTGCACCAGCATCAGGGGTGACAGCACCAGCACCAGGGGTGACAGCACCAGCACAAAGAGTGACAGCACCAGCAACAGGGGTGACAGCACCAGCACCAGGGGTGACATAACCAACATCAGGAGTGACAGCACCAACACCAGGGGTGGCAGCACCAGGAGTGACAGCACCAGCACCAGGGGTGACAGCACAGAACCAGGGGCCACAGCACCAGCACCAGGGGTCACAGCACCAGGAGTGACAGCACTGGCACCAGAAGTGACAGCACCAGAACCAGGGGTGACAGCACCAGAAGTGACAGAACCAGCACCAGGTGTGACAACATCAGCACCAGGGGTGACAGCACCAACACTAGGGATGACACCACCAGGAGTGACAGCACCAGCACCAGGAGTGACAGCACCAGCAACAGGGGTGACAGCAATAGTACCAGGGGTGACAGCACCAGCATCAAGGGTGGCAGCACCAGCACCAGGGGTGACAGCACCAGCACCAAGAGTGACAGCACCAGCAACAGGGGTGACAGCACCAGCACCAGGAGTGACAGCACCAGCACCAGGAGTGACAGCACCAGCACCAGGAGTGACAGCACCAGCACCAGGAGTGACAGCACCAGCACCAGGGGTGACAGCACAGCACCAGGGGCCACAGCACCAGCACCAGGGGGTCACAGCACCAGGAGTGACAGCACCAGCACCAGGAGTGACAGCACCAGCACCAGGGGTGGCAGCACCAGTACCAGGGGTGACAGCACCAGGAGTGACAGCACCAGGACCAGGAGTGACAGCACCAGCACCAGGAGTGACAGCACCAGCACCAGGAGTGACAGCACCAGCACCTGGGGTGACAGCACCAGTACCAGGGGTGACAGCACCAGCACCAGAAGTGACAGCACCAGCATCAGGAGTGACAGCACCAGGAGTGACAGCACCAGGAGTGACAGCAGCAGCACCAGGAGTGACAGCACCAGGAGTGACAGCACCAGCATCAGGAGTGACAGCACCAGCACCAGGAGTGACAGCACCAGGAGTGACAGCACCAGCACCAGGAGTGACAGCACCAGGAGTGACAGCACCAGCACCAGGAGTGACAGCACCAGCACCAGGAGTAACAGCACCTGCACCAGGAGTGACAGCACCAGCACCAGGAGTGACAGCACCAGCACCAGGAGTGACAATTCCAGCACCAGGAGTGACAGCACCAGGAGTGACAGCACCAGCACCAGGAGTGACAGCACCAGGAGTGACAGCACCAGCACCAGGGGTGACAGCACCACGGGTGATAGCACCAGCACCAGGAGTGACAGCACCAGGGGTGACACCACCAGCACCAGGAGTGACAGCACCAGCACCAGGAGTGACAGCACCAGCACCAGGAGTGACAGCACCAGCACCAGGAGTGACAGCACCAGCACCAGAAGTGACAGCACCAGCACCAGGAGTGACAGCACCAGCATCAGGGGTGACAGCACCATGGGTGATAGCACCAGCACCAGGGGTCACAGCACCAGGAGTGACAGCACTGGCACCAGAAGTGACAGCACCAACACTAGGGATGACACCACCAGGAGTGACAGCACCAGCACCAGGAGTGACAGCACCAGCAACAGGGGTGACAGCAATAGTACCAGGGGTGACAGCACCAGCATCAAGGGTGGCAGCACCAGCACCAGGGGTGACAGCACCAGCACCAAGAGTGACAGCACCAGCAACAGGGGTGACAGCACCAGCACCAGGAGTGACAGCACCAGCACCAGGAGTGACAGCACCAGCACCAGGAGTGACAGCACCAGCACCAGGGGTGACAGCACAGCACCAGGGGCCACAGCACCAGCACCAGGGGGTCACAGCACCAGGAGTGACAGCACTGGCACCAGAAGTGACAACACCAGAACCAGGGGTGACAGCACCAGCACCAGGGGTGGCAGCACCAGTACCAGGGGTGACAGCACCAGGAGTGACAGCACCAGGACCAGGAGCGACAGCACCAGCACCGGGAGTGACAGCACCAGCACCAGGAGTGACAGCACCAGCACCTGGGGTGACAGCACCAGTACCAGGGGTGAAAGCACCAGCACCAGAAGTGACAGCACCAGCATCAGGAGTGACAGCACCAGGAGTGACAGCACCAGGAGTGACAGCAGCAGCACCAGGAGTGACAGCACCAGGAGTGACAGCACCAGCATCAGGAGTGACAGCACCAGCACCAAGAGTGACAGCACCAGGAGTGACAGCACCAACACCAGAAGTGACAGCACCAGCACCAGGAGTGACAGCACCAGCACCAGGAGTAACAGCACCTGCACAAGGAGTGACAGCACCAGCATCAGGAGTGACAGCACCAGCACCAGGAGTGACAATTCCAGCACCAGGAGTGACAGCACCAGGAGTGACAGCACCAGCACCAGGAGTGACAGCACCAGGAGTGACAGCACCAGCACCAGGGGTGACAGCACCACGGGTGATAGCACCAGCACCAGGAGTAACAGCACCAGGGGTGACAGCACCAGCACCAGGAGTGACAGCACCAGCACCAGGAGTGACAGCACCAGCACCAGGACTGACAGCACCAGCACCAGGAGTGACAGCACCAGCACCAGAAGTGACAGCACCAGCACCAGGAGTGACAGCACCAGCATCAGGGGTGACAGCACCAGAACCAGTAGTGACAGCACCAGGAGTGACAGCACCAGCACCAGGAGTGACAGCACCAGCACCAGGAGTGACAGCGCCAGCACCAGGAGTGACAGCACCATCACCAGGAGTGACAGCACCAGCACCAGGAGTGACAGCACCAGCACCAGGAGCGACAACTCCAGCACCAGGAGTGACAGCACCAGGAGTGACAGCACCAGCACCAGCACCAGCACCAGGGGTGACAGCACCATGGGTGATAGCACCAGCACCAGGAGTGACAGCACCAGGAGTGACAGCACCAGCACCAGGGGTGACAGCACCACGGGTGAAAAGCACCACCCACCAGATGACGGGCCCCAGCACCAGGAGTGACAGCACCAGCACCAGAAGTGACAGCACCAGCACCAGGAGTGACAACACCAGCATCAGGGGTGACAGCACCAGAACCAGGAGTGACAGCACCAGGAGTAACAGCACCAGCACCAGGAGTGACAGCACCAGCACCAGGAGTGACAGCACCAGCACCAGGAGTGACAGCACAAGCACCAGAAGTGACAGCACCAGCACCAGGAGTGACAGCACCAGCACCAGGAGTGACAGCACCAGCATCAGGGGTGACAGCACCAGCACCAGCACCAGGAGTGACAGCACCAGCACCAGGAGTGACAGCACCAGCACCAGGGGTAACAGCACCAGCACCAGGGGTAACAGCACCAGCACCAGGAGTGACAGCACCAGCACCAGGAGTGACAGCACCAGCACCAGGGTTTAGTTTAATATGTTTGTTATGCACCCCATACCCATCCTGTTGGCGGAAGTCAAAAGATTACAGAGGTACATAATAGGTCCAGGGACTGGACCCCAAAGTTTTGATAGCTGAACTAGGTACGAAGGTAATGAACTCACAAATTACAAAGGTAATGAATCCTGTAAGTAATTTTACTTACTTACGTTTATACATGGCTATAATTATGAACAAATTATAGAGTAATGAGCAATTCACAAGACCACACCTGGTCACAACTGTAATGAGATATTGGTGCAAATATTAATTGTTGGGACACACACACACACACACACACACACACACACACACACACACACACACACACACACACACACACACACACACACACACACACACACACACACACACACACACACACACACACACACACACACACACACACAAACCTGAGAATAGCGTTCCGATACCTTAATAAGGAATCGTTCAAGACACTGTACACTGTGTATGTTAGGTTCATACTGGAGTATGCAGCACCAGTCTGGGACCCACACCTGGTCAAGCACGTCATGAAGTTAGAGAAAGTACAAAGGTTTGCAACAAGGCTAGTCCCAGAGCTCAAGGGAATGTCGTACGAGGAAAGGTTAAGGGAAATCGGACTGACGACACTGGAAGACAGAAGGGTCAGGGGAGACATGATATCGACATACAAGATACTGCGGGGAATAGACAAGGTGGACAGAGATAGGATGTTCCAGAGAGGGGACACAGGGACAAGGGGTCACAACTGGAAGCTGAAGACTCAGACGAGTCACAGGGACGTTAGGAAGTATTTCTTCAGTCATAGAGTTGTCAGCAAGTGGAATTGCCTAGCAAGTGAAGTAGTGGAGGCAGGAACCATACATAGTTTTAAGAAGAGGTATGACAAAGCTCAGGAAGCAGAGAGAGAGAGGACCCAGTAGCAATCAGTGAAGAGGCGGGGCCAGGAGCTGAGTCTCGACCCCTGCAACCACAATTAGGTGATTACAGTTAGGTGAGGTGAGTATAAGAGGGTGTTCCTAGACAGAGACAGTACACAAACAGAACGAAGCAGCTGAGGGAGAGGACAAAAAATCGAAAGGAGCTAGGAAGGGAGACAAGGACATAATCAGCAGATTTGTAGATGAATGGTTCAGAGAACCGACATGTTGATAAATTAGACACATGTGCAACTCTTGGGTATCTTTATTGAGGAAACGTTTCGCCACACAGTGGCTTCATCAGTCCATACAAAGGAGAATCTTGAAGAACAGGAGGAGAATGAGGTAATCAGTCCCTCAACCTTGAGTCGATGTGGTCAGTCCATCAATCTTGAATAGAATACGGCATACGTGCTGAGAAGGAGCTTATAAACCGTTGGCAGGAGAGGTGCAGCAGTCATAGGTCGTGTAACATTTGTTCAATGTTGAAGTAGGTCGTGCCCAAGAATTAGGCATATTGCCCCCTAAATCCCCCTCCCCTCCCCTCTCCCACATATCCACTGTCCACAGTTCCTCCTCTACCTCCCCCCCCCCACACTCTGACAAACACACTACTAACCTAACACACAGAATTACATAAGTTTTTCATTCTGAGGCAATCAAAATAAAAAACATGGGTTGCCAGAGAGCAGGAAGGAAAACCAAGGGACAGGAGGATGAATCTGCAAAGGAAGATTGGGCAACAGAGCTCACAAAAAGGGAACATGAATGGGAAAAGAAACTAGAACTTAGCATGAGAATGGAGGAGAGAATAGATATGGAAAGCAAGAAGTGGGAGATGCAAGTCATAGCAGCAGAGGCTTGGATACAGAAATTAGAAGAGGAACTGAAAAATCTGAAACAGCCTAAAGAACTAAAGAACATTTTGGGAATGACATCAGAGACTGCTACCTCAGTCACAAATAAGGGGACTGCAGGGAAAGAAGGAGCAAAACTACATGTAGAAGCTCTATCAGAGGGGACTGTAGTAAATGAAAGAGCTAAGCTATATGTGGAGGTCCTAACAGACCACAGCAGAGCCCAGGGAAAGCCGAGAAGGGAAAATGACATGTCACTGAGCCCAAGTACAATAGGTAGTGAAACTGAAGAAAGGAAAGCTGCAATGGAGGAAATTAAATTGAATGAGTGGATACACAAGGATACGCAGTGGGAGAATGAAAGGGAGAGGTCAGTCTTTGTGTATGGGCTCCAGGAAGTTGAAGGGAAAACATATGAAGCAAGAAAACAAGGGGGAAAAAAGCAACTGAAAGCATCATAAAAGCAATAGGAGAAGATGACATGACAGAAACTGAGAGAGATGGTACAAACACGAAAGGAGGAAAGAGAGGGGATGGAGGAGACAGACAGGAGATCCCAGACCCAGGAAAAAAGATCAAATACAGCCTCCCTCACAACTTTCTATAGAAGCCCCCCAACCAGGTCAACCCCAGTGCAACCAAACATTCTAAACCAAATCACCCATGCAATATCCAATGCCCCCACCCACTGCATTACAAACTCCACCCCCACAGCAACCACCCATAGTTCCTTATCAGGTCTCCCACTTCCCCAACCCCAATGTACCCCCAGACCACAGTCTTAGGAAAGAAGTTGAAGGTATGGTATACAAATGCAGATGGAATAACAAATAAGTGTGAGGAGTGGCATGAAAGAATCAAGGAGACATCCCCAGACATAATAGCTCTCACAGATACAAAACTCACCAGAATGATAACAGATGCAATCTTCCCATCCGGATATCAAATCCTCAGGAAAGACAGAGGGAGGAGAGGGGGAGGAGGAGTTGCACTGCTCATTAAAAACTAGTGGGGTTTTGAGAAAATGGAAGGAATGGATGGCACGGGCGAAAGGGACTACTTAGTAGGAACAATCCAGTCTGAGGAACAAAAGGTGATAATTGCAGAAATGTACAACCCACCTCAGAACTGCAGGAGGCCAAGAGAAGAATACGATGAGAGCAACAGAGCAATGGTCGACACACTAGCCGAGGTGGCCAGAAGAGCACACATCGGGGGAGCAAAGTTACTAGTTATGGGTGATTTCAATCACAAGGAGATTGACTGGGAAAACCTGGAGCCCCATGGGGGTCCCGAAACATGGAGAGCCAAGATGATGGATGTGGTACTGGAAAACCTCATGCATCAACATGTTAGAGACACTATCAAAGAGAGAGGTGAGGATGATCCAGCAAGACTGGACCTTGTATTCACCTTGAGTAGTTCTGACATCGAGGATATCATGTATGAAAGGCCCCTAGGAGCTAGTGATCATGTGGTTCTGTGCTTTGACTACATAGTTGAGCTTCAAGATGAGAGAGTAGCAGGAACAGGATGGGAAAAACAAAACTACAAAAGGGGGAACTACTCAGGCATGAGGAACTTCCTGCAAGACATTCAGTGGGAGAGGGAACTGACAGGAAAACCAGTACAAGAAATGATGGACTATGTGACAACAAAATGCAAGGAGGCAGAGGAGAGGTTTGTTCCCAAGGGAAACAGAAATAATGGGAAGAACAGAACGAGTCCTTGGTTCACCCAAAAGTGTAGGGAGGCAAAAACTAGGTGTACTAGAGAATGGAAAAGGTACAGAAGACAGAGAACTCATGAACATAAAGAGATTAACTGAAGAGCCAGAAACGAATATGCACAGATAAGAAGGGAAGCTCAGCGAAAATATGAAAATGACATAGCATCGAAAGTCAAGTCTGACCCGAAGCTGTTGTTTAGCCACATCAGGAGGAAAACAAGAGTCAAGGACCAGGTAATCAGACTGAGGAAGGGTGATTAGGAGTTCACAAGAAACGACCGAGAGGTATGTGAGGAGCTCAACACGAGATTTAAAGAAGTATTTACAGTGAAAACCAGTAGGACTCCAGGAAATCAGAACAGGGGGGTACACCAACAAGTGCTGGATGAGGTACACATAACCAAGGAGGAGGCGAAGAAGCTGCTATGTGAACTTGACACCTCAAAGGTGGTGGGACCAGGCAACATCTCTCTGTGGGTCCTTAGAGAGGGAGCAGAGATGCTGTGTGTGCTATTAACAAAGATCTTCAACACATCCATTGAAACTGGGCAACTCCCTGAGGTATGGAAGATGATAAATGTAGTTCCAATTTTTAAAAAGGGAGACAGACATGAGGCATTAAACAACAGTCCTGTATCACTAACGTGTATAGTATGCAAAGTCATGGAGAAGATCATCAGGAGGAGAGTGGTGGAGCACCTGGAAAGAAACAAGTGTATAATCGACAAGAGCACGGTTTCAGGGAAGGAAAATCCTGTGTCACAAACCTACTGGAGTTTTATGACAAGGTGACAGAAGTAAGACAAGAGAGAGAGGGGTGGATCGACTGCATTCTTTTGGACTGCAAGAAGGCCTTCGACAGAGTTCCTCACAAGAAGGTACTGCAAAAGCTAGAGGATCAGGCACACATAACAGGAAAGGCACTGCAATGGATCAGAGAATACCTGACAGGGAGGCAACAACGAGTCATGGTACGTGACGAGGTGTCAGAGTGGGTGCCTGTGACAAGTGGGGTTCCACAGGAGTCAGTCCTAGGACCTGTGCTGTTTTTGGTATATGTGAATGACATGATGGAAGGGATAGACTCAGAAGTGTCTGTGTTTGCAGATGATGTGAAGTTAATGAGAAGAATCAAATCGGACAAGGATCAGGCAGGACTACAAAGAGACCTGGACAGGCTACAAGCCTGGTCCAGCAACTGGCTCCTTGAGTTTAACTCTGCCAAATGCAAAGTCATGAAGTTTGGGGAAAGGCAAAGAAGACCACAGACACAATATAGTCTAGGTGGCCAAAGACTGCAAACCTCACTCAAGGAAAAAGATCTGGGGGTGAGTATAACATCGAGCATATCTCCTGAGGCGCGCATCAATCAGATAACTGCTACAGCATACGGGCGTCTGGCAAACCTACGGATAGCATTCCGATACCTCAGTAAGGAATCGTTCAAGACTCTGTATACCATTTACGTCAGGCCCATACTGGAGTATGCAGCACCAGTTTGGAATCCACACCTGGTCAAGCACATCAAGAAATTAGAGAAAGTGCAAAGGTGTGCAACAAGACTAGTCCCAGAGCTAAGGGGACTGTCCTACGAAGAAAGGTTGAGCGAAATCGGCCTGACGACACTGGAGGACAGGAGGGTCAGGGGAGACATGATAACGACATATAAAATACTGCACAGAATAGACAAGGTGGACAAAGATTTGATGTTCCAGAGATGGGACACAGAAACAATAGGTTACAATTGGAAGTTGAAGACTCAGATGAATCAAAGGTATGTTAGGAAGTATTTCTTCAGTCATAGAGTAGTCAGGCCATGAAATAGCCTAGAAAGTGACGTAGTGGAGGCAGGAACCATACATAGTTTTAAGGCGAGGTTTGATAAAGCTCATTGAGCAGGGAGAGAGAGGACCTAGTAGGAATCAGTGAAGAGGCGGGGCCAGGAGCTATGACTCGACCCCTGCAACCACAAATAGGTGAGTACAAATAGGTGAGTACACACACACACCCCACACCACACACACACACACACACCACACACACACACATACACACACACATACACACACACACATACTCACACACACACACACATACATACACACACACACCACACACACACACACACACCACACACACACACACACACACACACACACACACACACACACACACACACACAAACAAACAAACACACACACACACACACACACACACACACACACACACACACACACACAAGTACGAAGAAAACAACAGGGTGATGGTGGACACACTGGCTAGGTGGCAAGAAGAGCTCACTCGAGCAGAGCAAAGTTACTGGTAATGGGGGATTTCAACCACAGGGAGATCGACTGGGAAAACCTGGAGCCACATGGGGTCCCGAAACATGGAGAGCCAAGATGATGGATGTGGTACTTGAAAAACCTCATGCATCAACATGTCAGGGACACAACCAGAGAGAGAGGGGAGGATGAGCCAGCAGACTGGATCTTGTGTTCACCCTGAGCAGTTCAGACATTGAGGACATCACTTACGAGAGGCCCTTGGAGCTAGCGATCATGTGGTTCTGAGTTTTGACTAATAGTAGAGTTACAAGTGGAGAATGTAACAGGAACTGAAGGGGATAGGCCAAACTATAAAAGGGGGGACTTACACAGGTATGAGAAACTTCCTGCAGGAGTTCAGTGGGACAGAGAAATGGTAGGAAAATCAGTAAACGAGATGATGGAATATGTGGCAACAAAGTGCAAGGAGGCAGAGGAAAGTTTTGTTCCCAAGGGAAACAGAAATAATAGGAAGACCAAAACGAGTCCTTGGTTTACCCGAAGGTGTAGGGAGGCAAAAACTAAGTGCAACAGAGAATGGAAAAGGAAACAGGAGGCATAGGACCCAGGAAAACAAGGAGATTAGTAGAAGAGCCAGAAACGAGTATGCGCAGATAAGGAGGGAGGCCCAGCGACAGTAATGAAAACGACATAGCATCGAAAGTCAAATCTGACCCGAAACTGCTGTATAGCCACATTAGGAGGAAGACAACAGTCAAGGACCAGGTGATAAGGCTGAGGAAAGAAGGTGGAGAACTCACAAGAAACGATCAAGAGGTATGTGAGGAGCTCAACACGAGATTTAAGGAAGTATTTACAGTAGAGACAGGAAGGACTCTGGGGGACAGACCAGATGGGGACACCAGCAAGGAATACACCAACAAGTGTTGGACGACATACATATAGATGAGGAGGTGAAGAAACTGCTAAGGGACATCGATACCTCAAAGGCAATGGGACCGGACAACATCTCTCCGTGGGTCCTTGGAGAGGGAGCAGATATGTTGTGCGTGCCACTTCCCCACAATCTTCAACACATCCCGGGAAACTGGGCAACTACCTGAGGTATGGAAGACGGCAAATGTAGTTCCCATTTTCAAAAAAGGAGACAGAAAAGAGGCACTAAACTATAGACCTGTGTCATGACGTGTATAGTAATGCAAAATTATGGAGAAGATTATCAGGAGGAGATGGTGGAGCACCTGGAATGGAAACAGGAGTATAAATGCCAACCAGCACGGATTCACGGAAGGCAAATCCTGTGTCACAAACCTTCTGGAGTTTTATGATAAAAATAACAGAAGTAAGACAAGAGAGAGAGGGGTGGGTTGATTGCATCTTCTTGGACTGCAAGAAGGCCTTTGACACAGTTCCTCACAAGAGATTAGTGCAGAAGCTAGAGCATCAGGCGCATATAACAGGAAGGGCACTGCAATGGATCAGAGAATACCTGACAGGGAGGCAACAACGAGTCATGGTACGTAATGATGTATCACAGTGGGCACCTGTGACGAGCGGGGTCCCATAGGGGTCGGTCCTAGGACCAGTGCTATTTTTGGTATATGTGAACGACATGACGGAAGGGTTAGACTCAGAAGTGTCCCTGTTTGCAGATGATGTGAAGTTAATGAGGAGAATTAAATCTGATGAGGATCAGGCAGGACTTCAAAGAGACCTGGACAGACTGGACACCTGGTCCAGCAAATGGCTTCTCGAATTTAATCCTGCCAAATGCAAAGTCATGAAGATAGGGAAGGGCACAGAAGACCACAGACAGAGTATAGGATAGGTGGCCAAAGACTGCAAACCTCACTCAAGGAGAAAGATCTTGGGGTGAGTATAACACCGAGCATGTCTCCAGAAGCACACATCAATCAATAACTGCTGCAGCATATGGGCGCCTGGCAAACCTGAGAACAGCATTCCGATACCTTAGTAAGGAATCATTCAAGACACTGTACACCGTGTATGTCAGGCCCATACTGGATATGCAGCACCTGTTTGGAACCCGCACTTGATAAAGCACGTCAAGAAACTAGAGAAAGTACAAAGGCTTGCGACAAGGTTAGTTCCAGAGCTAAGGGGAATGTCCTATGAAGAAAGATTAAGGGAAATCGGCCTGACGACACTGGAGGACAGGAGGGTCAGGGGAGACATGATAACGACATATAAAATACTGCATGGAATAGACAAGGGGGACAAAGACAGGATGTTCCAGGGAGGGGACACAGAAACAAGAGGCCACAATTGGAAGTTGAAGACACAAATGAGTCAGAGAGATAGTAGGAAGTATTTCTTCAGTCATAGAGTTGTAAGGCAGTGGAATAGCCTAGAAAATGACGTAGTGGAGGCAGGAACCATACACAGTTTTAAGACGAGGTTTGATAAAGCTCATGGAGCGGGGAGAGAGAGGGCCTAGTAGCAGCCGGTGAAGAGGCGGGGCCAGGAGCTAGGACTCGACCCCTGCAACCACAAATAGGTGAGTACAAATAGGTGAGTACACACAGACACACACACACACACACAGAAACACACAAATGTCAACATAGTTGCTGATCCCTATGCTATGGCACTTCTGAGTGCAATGCTCTCTACAACCTGCAGTACTCTTAATCTTTCCGGCCGTTCCAACCCAAGCGGAGAGGAAACAGACGCGGGGTTCCCAAAAACAACCAGAACCAGGCTCATTCTTCCAATTCGGGGGAATCCAAGCGCCCAAGTCTACTCGTCCTGTCGTGACAGTAGTAGATGATAACGAGTACACCATCCCAGTCCAGAATTCCTATGAAGCCTTAGCCACCTTGAGATTGACAACCCCTGTTGATGCTGTTTCCCAAAACGTCTCTGACGTAAGGAATTGGGGGATGAAGTAGAAAAGCCTTCTCCGATGACAACCCACCCTTTCTTTTTGATATAACCCTAACGAAACGTTTGGGTACATTAGTACAAGTTTCTGTCCATTGCCCCCGTTCTGTTTCTGGACTCGGTGCGCAATTAATATCATTAGGTCTAGCTTGAAAAGAGAACATTACACGTGTTTTCCCCTCTTTGAACCAACTACTGTAACCCCCCTTAGGGGGATACGGGTTCCCTTCTGCGAGTCCGGGGGCAAACTTCGCCACCTTTATATCCAAGGCAGAGACTTTACTGCTGTTTTTCTTTTCAAACCCAGATTTTTTCCCTGGTGACCTTCTACGGGGATTTGCTTCCTGCGAGATTACCATTGTGCTCAACCCGTCCGATGGCATGCCAAATTACGACTTGATCGTTCCATTCGGGTTACCAGCTTGGATAGAGATTGGCATAACTGCTGCAGAGTATGATGTACGCATTAAGTCCTTACAAGCCAATGCATTCCCCAGTGCGTACCAAGCGTCAGGCGCTGGTAATTCCCTGTCACTCCATCTGTGTTCCACCCACCTTCAGATATGCAAGATAGTGTATGCCTCAAGTGTCCGAGGACGCTCAGACTGTTTGAGTGCTCTGCCTATCCCTGCAATGTCTGCTAGTCAAGTGTATTTTCTCCAAAGGGGACGCTTGTCGGAAAACGATTCTTGAAACATAATGCCATCTCTGTTGATGTACATGCCAACTCAGAAAGACTCTCTGTTGCGGCTAGTGGCTCTCACTAGAGTGTCTGTTGTTGTTCCTAATGTTCCAGATGGTGATAACGTCCTATTTGACAGTGATTCCTGCAAAGTCAAAGGTTTATTTGTTGAACTTCCTTACAACGTTGTAAGAGACTAAATCCATTTACTCCTTGCTAACACTTTCGGGTCAGATTTTCGCTCAGAGCAAATACCAACCCGTTGACCTAGTTCACTATCCTTACCCTGTTCAAGTACAGATGACGTTCCCAACCTAACCATGGTCGGTGCTATTTCAACAGTGAGACCTCATCCACCCACTGATCAACCATCCCACTAGTTGGGGAGAAAGACTTACCCCACTGATTTCCCAGACGAAGTCCAAGCGCTTGTTGACGCTGTTGACAAACGTATTACAGCCATTGCCTTCAGGTGAGAAGATGGGTATTACGAACTTATTGTCCCATCGTATTCCACTTGACCTGTCCCAGACCAAATTTATATACCTGCTACAGAATGCCTCTTTCCAATTGCTGTCGCAGAGGAACTGATCAATCAAATGCTCAATGATGGAGTTTGCACATAGCAAACCCACCCGGAATGCACCCTTGATCCTAGTGCCTAAGAGGACGGCACTTGCGCCCGGTGATTGACTTTAGGAATTTTAAATGCGAAAACCCAAATCCAGATCTTTCCCACTTCCTGTCTAGGTGACCTTTAACGCAATATGGGAGAAAAACAAGTCTCTCGACCTGGATGTTACAAGGGTTTTGGCAAGTCCCCTTTCATGAGGACGCCAGAGTTAACTGCATTCCCCCCTCCCACAGGTCTTTATCACTTCCTCCGAAATGGCGTTTGGGTTTAAATACGGTCTCCTATCACGTTCTTAGACTAATGACCAACACTTTAGAAGAAGCCAAATTTAAGAATCAAAACGTCCAAATTCAATTTTTCAGATTAGAAATTAAGTTTCTTCACGTAGTAAACCTAGAGGGGTTACGACTGATCAAATAAAGTAACTGCAGTACTAAATTTTCCAACCCCAAACGCTGATGCCGTAAGATCCTTGTGGGCTTCAGAGTTTTTATAGATCTTTCATTGCCAATTTTTATTTCCATAGCTTGCTCCGCTAACTGAATTGCTTAAGAAAGATGCTCCTTTTTTTTGGACCTTCGTCAAGAAAGAGCATTCCAAACTCAAAGAGAAAGTTAACATCTGCTCCCAATTTTTGAATTCCCAGATTTTTCTAAGCCCTTCTATCGGGCAAACTGATGCTAGTTCAATTGGCATAGTTGCTGTACATAGCTCAAAGACTTATGGCAAGTAAACGCAGTTGCATTTGCTAGTGAGTCCTTACAAGGCTAAAATGAATTATACAGTAACGGAGCAAGAAGCTTTAGCAATAGAAATGTCTTTAAAGCTCTTCCAAGCATTATTTACCAGTACCCTGTTCATGTCTGACAGACCATGCACCACTGACCCCTTTTATCCAAAACAAACACCCTACTGGAAGGTTAGCCAGATGGCCCTTTTACTACCACGATTTCCCAATCCCACTTTTGAACATTTTCCTGCAAGTCGAATGTAGTCGCAGATGCTTTATCGCGACACGTTAGTTAGTTACGCGATCCCCATTACGTCAAGGATGTCAAAAATGCCCAAAGAACCGAATCCCATGTGGTCTGGTGTTTTATTCGTTCCCTGCTCCAGGAAGATCTTATTCTTAACTGTGAAGCCACCAGCACCCATTTGACTTTGTATGAGCCAAGAATTACTGTATCAAAAACAAGCCGAGTTGGTACTCCAATTTAGAAGATTTTCCAGTTAGAAATTTCCCACAGTCCCTATTTGAACGTAGTTCAGCTAGTTCATGATGACCAGGTGTTGCACACCCTGGAATGATCGTTCTGTGAAACAAGCCAGAATGAAATATTTTGGCCATGTTGGCAACTAAACTTTCCGAGTATGTTAAAAATGTAGTGTCTGTATGAAACAAAGGGAATGTCAATGGCCCTAATCCTATCCAAGTGTACCCAACCACTAGCGAACCGGGGAAAGAGTTGCCCTTGATTTGTTAACCAATTTTAAAGGGTTCCCCTCCAAGGCAACAAACATCTGTGTGTTATGTAGCCATTTCACCAGATATTGTGAGTTAGTTCCTATTGCAGATAAGACTGCAGAAAAACAGTAGCTAAAGCGTTAAAAGAAGGCATTATCTGCAAGCAACTACCCCTAAGTCCTTAGTAACAGATAATGGAGGTAAATTTCTGTAATGAGATTCTTAAAAATTTTGTACTTATACAAGATCTCTAAATCCACCCATTGTTCCTCATCATCCTCCCGCAATGGGTTAGCCGAAAGAACCAATAAAAGTATTTTGATGTCCTGAAGCTACTATCAACCCAATAGTGAAATTGGGTTTGAAGTCATACCAGATGTCAATGGTGCCATAAATTCTGCTTAAATGCTTCCATAGGTGATACTCCACATTATGCATTGTATTTTAGACAAGCGTTTACCCTATGATTTGTTATATTCCACTCCAAAACTAATTACAACCCTGATGTTTTCGTAGCAACTCGTACCAGCATGGCTCAAAGTGTTTTTAGAAGAACCCGTGAAACCTCAAAAATCAACAGCAAAAATTACTAGAGTAACAAATAGCCGTGCTAACCATAAAAGTAAAATATTTCAAGAGTAATGCTGACAAATTTCAACAAAACATCCAAAATTTGCCTAAGCTCAATTCAAAAGTTTGTCGGACCTTATCGAGTTGTAGAACATATCTCTGGTAAAAAGGGTATAAGGGTTAAAGAGAAATTAGTACGGGTAAAGTAAAGAATCACATTTTAGATAATGAAATTATATGTGTTGTTGATGATATTGACCCAACCTAAGTTACAGATGTGAAAATCCCTTGACTCTGTATCCTCTACCTCAAATACTCAGTTTCAGATAACCAACCTGAATGTCCGTTATCCTTGCGTAACTCGACAAGTAAGAAAACCCACAAGTATCTTTGTGATACTCGTTCAGATCTCCCTCAGTCAAGGGCATTGTTAGCCATTGCAGAGGAATTCGATCCTCCCAAGACATAAACCTTTCTGCATATGTAAACCTACCCCTCGCAAATGGGTTTAAATGTACATAGTCTGTATAACTAATTCCGAGATGAAGTAAATTGTCAATGCCCTGTTATTAACTGATTATTTTTCAGAAATTTTTTTTTCCTCGTATTCACGTTCCCTCCGTATTCTGAGAATTTGACAGTAATGATCTGAGTGTGCACCAGATGCCTTTGCTGTTAATTTCACCTTGTTTATATAATATATATATATATATTTATATATATATATTATATATATATATATAATATAAAATTATATATATATATATATATTATATTCCTCAGAATCCGTAGAATGCATGAATACAGATCGATCAATCAATTCCATCCATATTGTACAATGATTTGATCTTATAGTTTTGTAATGCATTACTTTAAAAGTGATTACGTTAACACCCATTACGTAAAACTCATTTTGTTAACTTCCAGTATGATACCATCCACTAATTCTAAGTTATATATGAATTTGTTATTGTATAGAATCAGCCCAGAACCGCCTGCCTGTTCAGCCTATAGATAGTAGTGTATGTCGAGATGACATACGTAACATGACCGAGCTGTCAACATAGTTGCTGATCCCTGTGTTATATAGCAAAGCTTATTAGTATCATCCATGTGCTTTAGATAGGAGATCCCTTTTAGGCCTGTGACTGTTGTGTGACATCACGGGATGCTCATGTGTACGTTCGTACCTCTGCCCCATCCTCAGATGGCGTGTAGACCTACAGGCGAAGACAGGCAGAGGCTGGGCTCCACATTCATCATCACAGTCCGACACTATATGTTAGCATCCAACAAGTGTGTCTACCTTCAACCTTCAATATCTCCATTAAGAACCCCTACGATACAAACACACACACACACACACACAGCATTTGGTTAACAAGTGAAATGTGGGGCACCATACAGTGAGAGTGAAAAAGCTAATAAGTAAAAGGAGAAAGGAAAAATAAAATATACAAGGGAAGGTGGCAGTAGTGGGCCTGCTGAGGCAGTGATGTCACAACAAGTTGTGTGCCATTATACATATAAAGTAAAGTGTATATAATGTGAAGTGTATACTATCATAAATGAAAAGGAAATCGCCGTGAGGAATGCGGATGTATGAGCATATATGGTTTAAATCACGGGTGAAGGTCTCCAAAATAGTGATTTAAGGCCTATGTACGACGACTACGCCATCAGCATCTGGCAACTTGTCACTGCACCGCGGCCAGTGCAAGTATTACTCACCTATTGTGGTTTGCATGCTGGGGGCTCTGGCTTCTGGTCTTGCATCACTGTTAGTACTGGTCACTCACTCCTCAAGCTATTACCAGAATTAGAGTAGAAATAGCATAGATAAAGTGAAGATAGTGTTGACAAGTGTGAGGTGTAGAGCAGACTAGCGAAGGGGTAGCATAGTTTACTCCCGGGTATTATTAGCAGTATGAATACTTGGGAAGCTAGGAAGTCCTCTCTCAGTTGAACAAGGAATAGGATAATAACCAGCAATAATTGATACTTAAATCCAGAAAGGGCAATAATGGAGAGAGTAGCATTACTAGGAAAGACAGCTGGGACTAAATTTGAGCCTACATGACAGAGAGGTATAACGGATCTTTCACCCCACCCCCACTCCCCCCCTAACCATCTCTCCCCTCACCACACACAAAAGGGGAAGACACTCACAGAAGCTTTAGACCCTAGTACCAATTTCCATTTTTTATAACCAGAATTACTGGTATGTATTAGCAGTATCTCCCCCTCACACCTCCCCCATACACACAAAACACACACATATACACAATACACACTCACACCTGCACTAGGCCCAAAACGGTAACTAACTGGGCGAATACACACACACACACAAACACACACACACACACACTCACACCTGCACTAGATGGTAAAATGGTACAAAGGCGAAAAGGAGGAAAGAGAGGGGATGGAGAAGACAGACAGGAGATCCCGACCCAGGAAGAAGATCAAATACAGCCTCCCTCACAACTTCCTATAGAAGCCTCCCAACCAGGTCAACCCCAGTGGAACCAAAACACTCTAAATCAAAAAAACCCATGCCACATCAATGCCCCACCCACTACTTTTACAAACTCCACCCCCAACAGCAACAACCCATAGTTCCTTACCCGGTCTCCCACTTCCCAACCCCCAAAATACCTCCCAGACCACAGTCTTAGAAAAGAAGTTGAGGTGTGGTATACAAAGGCAGATGGAATAACAAACAAGTATGAGGAGTGGCACGAAAAATCAAAGAGACATCCCCCGACATAATAGCACTCACAGAAACAAAACTCACCAGAATAATAACAGATGCAATCTTTCCATCTGGATAACAAATCCTCAGGAAAGACAGAGGGAGGAGAGGGGGAGGAGGAGTTGCACTGCTCATTAAAAACCAGTGAGATTTTGAGAAAATGGAAGGAATGGATGGCATGGCCGAAAGGGAAATACTTAGTAGGAACAATCCAGTCTTAGGGACATAAGGAGATAATTGCAGTAATGTACAACCGACCACAGAACTGCAGGAGGCCAAGAGAAGAATACGATGAGAGCAACAGAGCAATGGTCGACACACTAGCCGAGGTGGCCAGGAGAGCACACATGGGGGGAGCAAAGTTACTAGTTATGGGTGATTTCAATCAAAAAGGAGATTGACTGGGAAACTACGGAGCCCCATGGGGGTCCCGAAACATGGAGAGCCAAGATGATGGATGTGGTACTGGAAAACCTCATGCATCAACATGTTAAAGACACTAAACCCGAGAGAGAGGAGAGGATGAACCAGCAAGACTGGACCTTGTATTTACCATGAGTAGTTCGGACATCGAGGGTATCATGTATGAAAGGCCTCTGGGAGCTAGTGATCATGTGGTTCTGTGCTTCGACTACATAGTGAGCTCCAAGTGGAGAGAGTAGCAGGAATAGGCTGGGAAAAACCAAACTACAAAAGGGGGAATTACTCAAGCATGAGGAACTTCCTTCAAGACTTCAGTGGGAGAGGGAACTGACAGGAAAAACCCGTACAAGAAATGATGGACTATGTCACAACAAATGCAAGGAGGCAGAGGAGAGGTTTGTTCCAAGGGAAACAGAAATAATGGAAAACAGAACGAGTCCTTGGGTTTACCCAAAGGTGTAGGGAGGCAAAAACTAGGTGTACTAGGGAATGGAAAAGGTACAGAAGACAGAGAACTCAGGAAAATAAAGAAATCAGCCAAAGAGCCAGAAAAAGAATATGCACAGTAAGAAGGGAGGCTCAGAGACAATATGAAAATGACATAGCATCAAAAGTAAAGACTGACCCGAAGCTGTTGTACAGCCACATCAGGAGGAAAACAACAGTCAAGGACCAAGTAATCAGACTGGGAAGGGCGATGGGGAATTCACAAGAAACGACCAAGAGGTATGTCAGGAGCTCAACACAAGATTTTTAAAAAGGTATTTACAGTGGAAACCCGTAGGACTCCCGGAAATCAGAACAGGGGGACACACCAGCAAGTGCTGGATGAGGTACAATAACCAAAGGAGGAGGTGAAGAAGCTGCTAGCGAATTGACACCTCAAAGGCGGTGGGACCAACAACATCTCTCCATGGGGCCTTAAAGAGGGAGCAGAGATTTGTGTGAGCCATTAACAAAGATCTTCAACACATCATTTGAAACTGGGCAACTCCCCGAGTATGGAAAATGGCAAATGTAGTCCCAATTTTTAAAAGGGAGACAGACATGAGCACTAAAAATACAGACCTGTATCACTAACGTGTATAGTATGCAAGGTCATGGAGAAGATCATTTAGGAGGAGAGTGGTGGGCACCCGGAAAGAAACAGGTGTATAATTTACAACCAGCACGGTTTCAGGGAAGGAAAATCCTGTGTCACAAACCTACTTAGAGTTTCATGACAAGGTGACAGAGTTAAGACAAGTGAGAGAGGGGTGGATCAACTGCATATTTTTTTGGGCTGCAAGAAGGCCCTTTGACAGAGTTCCTCACAAGAGGTTACTGCAAAAGCTAAGGGATCAGGCACACATAACAGGAAAGGCACTGCAATGGATCAGAGAAAACCTGACAGGGAGGCAACAACGAGTCATGGTACGCGACGAGGTGTCAGAGTGGGCGCCTGTGACAAGCGGGGTTCCACAGGGGTCAGTCCTAGGACCTGTGCTGTTCTTGGTATATGTGAACGACATAACTGAAGGGATAGACTCAGAAGTGTCCTTGTTTGCAGATGTTGCGAAGTTAATGAGAAGAATCAAAACGGATGAGGATAAGGGAGGACTACAAAGAGACCTGGGCAGGCACAAGCCTGGTCCAGCAACTGGCTCCTTGAATTTAACCTTTCCAAATGCAAAGTCATGAAGATTGGGAAGGGCAAAGAAGACCACAGACACAATATAGTTAGATGGCCAAAAACTGCAAACCTCACCAAGGGAAAAAAATCTGGGGTGAGTATAACACCGAGCATATCTCCTGAGGCGCACATCAATCAGATAACTGCTGCAGCATACGGGCGCCTGGCAAACCTACGGATAGCATTCCGATACCTCAGTAAGGATTCGTTTTAAAACTCTGTATTCCATTTACGTCAGGCCCATACTGGAGTATGCAGCACCAGTTTGGAATCCACACCTAGTCAAGCACGTCAAGAAATTAGAGAAAGTGCAAAGGTTTGCAACAAGACTAGTCCCAGAGCTATGGGGGTTGTCCTATGGAGAAAGGTTGAGGGAAATCGGCCTGCGACACTGGAGGCCAGGAGGGTCAGGGGAGACATGATAACGACATATAAAATACGCACGGAATAGACGAGGTGGACCCAAAAATGGGAAAGTTCCAGAGATGGGACACAGACACAAGAGGTCACAATTGGAAGTTGAAGACTCAGATGAATCAAAGGGATGTTAGGAAGTATTTCTTCATCATAGAGTAGTCAAGCCATGGAATAGCCTAGAAAGTGAGTAGTGGAGGCGGGAACCATACATAGTTTTAAGGCGAGGTATGATAAAGCTCATGGAGCAGGGGGGAGAGAGGACCTAGTAGCAATCAGTGAAAAGGGGGCCAGGAGCTATGATTCGACCCCTGCAACCACAATAGGTGAGTACAAATAGGTGAGTACACACACATGCACACACACAACACAATACATGCACACACACCACACATGCACACACACCCCATGCACATATACACACACACACACATACACACAAAATGCACATACACACACATACACACACACACACACACACACACACACACACACACACACACACACACACACAACCACACACACACACACACACACACACACACACACCCCCAAGGCCCCCCTTATCAAGTGGTCACTTTACCCTCGGCCCCCTTTCCCCCTTTCCCCTTCCCCTTAATCCCATACACACACACACATACCTCCCCCACTTCTAAGGGTCACTCATCCTTCTCTCCCCCCTCCCCCCCTTAATCCCATCCCTCTCTCTCCCACACAAAGCACACCAACATACACAAGCACATATAACTTTGACACAAACATGTACTCCCTCTTCCCTAACCACCCCCTCCCCTCCCCTTTAAACCCCCTCTCCCCCCACCCTAGCCACCTACCCCTCCCCCAAACCCTCTAACCCCTCTCCCAAACCATCTAAACCCTCCCCCAACTACCTCTCCCCCTCCAATAACCATCCTCACCCTCACCAATAACCATCCATCCCCACTCCCCTAACCATCTTTCTCCTCCCCCTAACCATCTCTCCCCTTCCTTCTGTGGAGCAATGGGGAAACCTAAAACTAGGATGAGAACAAGGGGCCCCAAGGGTGAATCTGGGAGGGAGGACTGGAGGCAGAGCTCAAAAAAGGGGAGGAAGACTAAGGAAGGAGGCTAGATGAGCTTGCAAGGAAATGAAGGAGAGGTTAGCAGCAGAATGCAGAAGGTGGAAGCAACATGCCACAGCAGCAGAAAACAAGATACAGAGATTAGAAGAGGAGCTGAGACATCTGAAACAGCATAGAGACAAAGATATTACTGAAGTAGCTCAGCAATGGCTACATCAGACACAGACAATGGGTCTGAAGGGAGCATGGAAGCTAAACTGTTTGCAAGAGGTCCTGTCAAACCCACATGGGGCCAAAACAAAGATAGGGAGCACACTGGACAGACCCTTGAAGGAAGACATTGAAGGAACTAGAAATGTGCAGGGACCTTACCAGACACCTGTGGGGGCCAGGAACAGGTGACAGGAAAGGACAAACCAATGAGCAAGAGGCCATAGCTAGGGAAGGGACTGAAGGAAGGAACACTCCACGGGAAGGAACTAAAACACCTCAGAGGATGCCCCAAAGGGAGTCACAGTGGAGGTGGAAAGGGAGAGATCAGTTTTTGTCTATGGGCTAGATGAAGCTAAAGGGGAAACTTATGATGAAAGAAGCAGGAGGAGAAAAAAGCGATTGAAGGTATCATGAAAGGGGATAGGGGAGGGGAACATGACCCAGGTGGCAAATTTTTGGAGAATCGGGGGGTTCACAAAGAAAAGGAATCTGCCTCTCAAAGTAATTTTCAAAGGGAGAATCAACCCAACCATGATCCTGCAGGAGAAAGCACGGCTGAGAGGCAAACAGGAGTTCATTTAGTGTGTACCTCGATCGAGACAGAACACAGGAGGAAAGGATGATGCTGAAAAAGAGAGTGCAAAAACGAAAGGAGAAATGGGAGGAAAAGAAAAAGGAGAGCAAAAAAAGCCAGGAAAAAAGTGAAGGACAAGCACACCCCCCAGAAACAAACCCGCAGAAGGACTCCCGCCACACACCCCCAAGGCAACTGAACAAAACCAAACCAACCATCACACCTGATCCCTCTGTTCCCACCCCCCGCACCACAGTTACAGTACTTAAAAAGAAACTGAAAAGGGTTTTGGGACACAAATGTGGATGGATTAACGAATAAACATGAATGACAAGAAAGAATCAATGAGAAGTCCCCAGACATCATAGCAGTTACAGAAACAAAACTCACAGAGAACAATAACAGATGCAATCTTCCCACCAGGATACCAGATCATGAGGAAAGATAGAAGGGGCGAGAGGGAGGAGGGGTTGCTCTGTCATAAAAAACAGATGGAAATTCGAGAAAATGGGAGGCATAGACGAGATGGGAGAAAGAACTACATAGTAGGTACACTTCAGTCTGGGGAGCACAAGGTGGTCATTGCAGTGATGTATAATCCACCACAGAACTGCATGAGGCCATGAGAAGAATATGAAAAAGAGCAACAGAGCAGTGGTGGGCACACTTGCTGAGGTGGCAAGAAGAGCTCACTCCAGCAGAAGAAAAGTTGCTGGTTAGGCAGATTTCAACCACAGGGAGATTGACTGGGAAAACCTGGGGCCACATGGGGGGCCTGGAACATAGAGAGCCAAGATGTTGGACGTGGTGCTGAAAACCTCATGCACCAAACATGTTAAGGACACTACCAGAGTGAGAGGGGAGGATGAACCAGCAAGATTGACCTTGTGTTCACCCTGGGCAGTTCAGACATTGAGGACATCACGTATGAGAGTCCCCTAGGAGCTAGCGACCACGTGGTTCTGTGCTTTGAATACATAGTAGAGTTGCAAGTGGAGAGAGTAACAGGAGTTGAATGGAAAAAGCCTGACTATAAAAGAGGGAACTACATAGGGTTGAGGAAATTCCTGCAGGAGGTTCCGTGGGCAGAGAACTGGCAGGAAAGCCAGTAAATGAAATGATGGAATATGTAACAACAAAATGCAAGGAAAGGGAGTGGAAAGGTTTATTCCCCAAAGGGGAACAGAAACAATTGGAAGACCAGAACGAGCCCTGGTTTAACCCCACGGTGTAAGGAGGCAAAAAAAAAGGCAATAAAGAAAGGAAAAAGTACAGAAGGCAGAGAAAACATGAAAATAGGGAGATCAGTCGCAGAGCCAGGAACGAGTATGCACAGGTAAGGAGGGAGGCCCCGACAGTATGAAAAATAACAGCATCAAAAATCAAAACTGCCCTAAAAAACTGTTTTTATAGCCAAATCAGGAGGAAACAAAAAGTCAAAAAACCAGATGATCAGTTTTGAGGACGGGAAGGTGGAAACCCTCACAAAAAAATTTTATCAGGGGTGGTGAGGAGCTAAACGGGGGGGGAAGATTTAAGGTTTTTTTTTTACTTTGGGGGACAGGAAAGGGGCTGGGGGGAAGACAGCACAAAAGGGGAACATCAAGAGGGAATATCCCAACAAGTGTTGGATACCACGAACAACCGAGGGGGAGGTCCCAGAACTGCTAAGTGACCTTGAAAACCTCAAAGGTGATGGACCGGCAACATCTCCCCAGGGGTTCAAGAGAAGGGCAGAGATGCGTGCGTGCCCCAAACCCACAATCTTAAACACAACCCTTAAAAATGGGAAAAACTACCTGAAAAAGGGAAGAAGCAAATGGGTCCCCATATTTAAAAAAAGGAAACAAAAAATAAAGGCCCAAAAAAACCTCCCCAGCCCCTGTTCTCTAAAATTTGTTTGTGGGGCAAAGTCAGGGGAAAAGATTTCAGGGGGAAAAGGGGGGGGAAAACCCTGGAACAGAACAAGATTAAAAAATAAAAACCAGCATGGGTTCAGGGGAAGGCAAATCCTGTGTCACAAACCTCCTGGATTTTTTATGACAAGGTAACAAAAGTAAGGAACGGGGAGAGAGGGGTGGGTTGTTTTGCATTTTCCCTTTAAACTGCAGGAAGGCCTTTGACACAGTTTTCCCCCCAAGAGATTAGTGCAAAAAGCGGGGGATTAGGGCATATAACAGGGAGGGCACTGCAATGGATAGGGTAATAACCCGACAAAGGGAAACAAAAAACGAGTCCCTGGACATGAAGAGGTTTTCACAGTGGGCCACTTTGACGACGGAAATCCCCCCAGGGGGCAATTTTTTCGGGCCCGTGCTCTTTTTATATATGGGAAAACATGATGGAAGGAAAAAGATCTTAAATGTCCCTATTTGCAGTGATGTGAAGTTTAAAGAGAAGAATTAAAAACGGATGAGGGTGAGGCAGGACTTTCAAAGAGACCCGGGGAAAGGGTGGGGATGTAGTCCAGAATTGGGGTTCTCGAAATTTAACCCTGCCCAAAGGGAAAGCAAAAAGATTGGGGGGGGCCAAAAAAAGACCGCAGGGCAGGGTATAGGGTAGGTGGACAAAGAAAATACAGACCTCCTCAGGGGGAAAGAAACCTTTTGGGGGGATCATAACCCCCGGGGCACGTCCCGGAGGCACAATCAACCAAATAAATGTTTCAGCAAAACCCGGGGGCCTGGCCCCAAAAAGAGAATAGCTTTTTCCCAAACCCTTTAAAAAGGAGTCGTTTTAAGGGCACGGGCACTGTGTTTGTTAGGCCCATACGGGTATGGGAGCATCAGTCTGGAAACCCAAACCGGGGCAAGCACCTTTAAGAATTAGGAAAGTAAAAATTTTGCAAAAAAGGGGTAGTCCCAGAGCATAGGGGGAAAGTCTACGGGAAAGGTTTAGGGAAATCGGGCCCGACGACCCCTGGGGCCCGAAGGGTCAGGGGGAGACATTTAACGACATACAAGATACTGCGGGGGAAAAGACCAAAGGGTTTGGGCAGAGATAGGGTGTTCCAGAGGGGGGCACAGAAACCCAAGGGGGCACAACTGGAAGCTGAAGACTCAGACGAGTCACAGGGACGTTAGGAAGTATTTCTTCGTCATAGAGTCGTCAGGAAGTGGAATAGCCTAGCAAGTGAAGTAGTGAAGGCAGGAACCATACATAGTTTTAAGAAGAGGTATGACAAAGCTCAGGAAGAGAGAGGGAGAGGACCTAGTAGCGTCAGTGAAGAGGGGGGGGGCCAGGAGCTGAGTCTGACCCCTGCAACCACAATTAGGTGAGTACAATAGGTGAGTTACACACACACACACACACACACACCAGGCCAGGAGCTAAGACTCGACCCCTGCAACCACAAATAGGTGAGTACCACACACGTGAAGGAGTATGGCTAAATAGTGCTCCAGGATTTAGCGTTCTAGTGACTGTCCTAAGAATATTATTAGCGGTCATCGTACGTGAGTGAATCAGTGAACATACCTACAAGGGGTGAAATGCTTTCAAGAGTGCTAATAATGTGATAAGATCAAGAATTTTACAATTTAAATTTGAATGAATGTGAGTGAGGGAGGGTAGCAGTCAGCTGATCAGGCTGCTGGCTGCAGTGTTGACACAAATATCCAACATAGTTAATTGGGTTAACTGTGTGATCTTGAAATATTAATAAATCAGATATTGGTGGGTTATTTGCAGCAGTGTAGTGATAAGGTCATAAACGAGTGATTAAATAAATGCTGTTGTGGTTGGTGTTGTGAATGTAGTTAATATCATCAGATTTGTTGAACCATAATACTGTACTAAAGAAAAAAGAGGGGAATAACCAAGTCTTAAAAGAAAAAGAAAATAAAAAACTTGAATGCATGATAAAGTTCCTGAAGGAGTTATAAAGTGAAGGAGTTGATAGCAGCCCCCACCAGGAACCCTCCATTGTGCAGACATCACTTGCCTTGTGTGGTTATTTTTTGGGGTTAGTGTCTAAAGTGTCAGTGTCTGGCCCTGCTGGTTGTATGCTATACCATCACCCTCTCCATAACTTTCAGTGCCAGGAGATAGTAGGGGTAACCCTGATAATGTTTAGCAAATTATCTAAATATCTTCAGAAGAGTTTTGTAGCCTAGTGACCCCCTTACCTGACGCGACAAGCTAAAAAACAAGTATGCATGTGGAAAATACTGTATATTTTCCGAAAATGCAGTGTATTTTTATATGTAAATTAGTGAAATACATTGTAGTTAATAAAAATTAATTTGTAAATAGAAAAATGAACCAGCACGATGGGTTAGCGTCACTTGGGAGGGGGGACACCATTGGTTTTGAACTGGGCAAAGGCACGCTAGTGAAATGTGCATAAATTTCGTCACTCTGGAGGTTAAATTGTGGTCGAAACCTCCAAAATAGGAGCGAAAAATTTTTGGATTTGCAGTCCTGCGAAATTGAGAATTAGGCGACTGGACAGGACTCTGTAATTAGATGGGAATAGGATAAATTAACCCAGGTGATGTCTATATTTATGTTGAAATTCTGGTCAGTATTTTCTTCATATTTTATGCAGGGGTTTGTGTATGACACACCAAGTAATCTCCAGACAAATTGGTGAGTGTTATAATTAAAAAATCTCCTTCAGTGTATATGTAGTCATTTATTAAATTTAACATACAGTCCACATATTTATATTGTTTACTAGAATTCCTGGTGACGTATATTTCATTTGAAATTAATTTAGGTCCAGAGTGACTTGTGGAGAAATGACAGTAGGTATCAAAGGAGGACATTTTTTGCGACCTAGGATGTCCTAAAATTCCTACATGTCTCTGTAACGTTGATAAAGAATAATTATCTTTGTTATTTTTTATTAAATTACTGGTATGTATCTTATGAGATTCATTCAGGTAATTTTTAATTTTCCATATAGTTGCCCTTTGGTCCTTGTCTGAACTGGATGAAATTAGTGAGATCAGTCATTAATTAATGAATTAATTACTTAATAATTATAAGTGACATGACAGAAGGTGGATGTTTAAGCCCACAAATTTGCTTAATGTGTAGTGGATTAAAATTACTACAGTAATATTTTTGTAAAGTAAAAGGACACAAGTGCAACTAATGTGACATTTTATTGTGGCAACGTTTCGCTCTCCAGGAGCTTTATCAAGCCATTACAAACAATACATGGAGACAGAGGGTATATAAAGGCTCAGAGTGAGGTGCAATACTAGTGAGGTACCATTTCGATGTTCACTAGTGGTAGTAGTAGTAGTAGTAGTAGTAGTAGTGACAAAATAATACAATATAGTAGAGCAATTAATTCATACATGAGTAAAAGCTATTACTTGGGAAACATAAAAATGGTTGGACAAAATATAGACTGGAAAGAGGCAGCTTGTTTCAGTGTTCACTCTTTCCAGTCTATATTTGTCCAACCTATTTTTATGTTACCCAAGTAATAGCTTTTACTCATGTATGAATTAATTGCTCTACCATATTGTATTACTTTTGTCACTACTACTACTACTACTACTACTACTACTACTACTACTACCACTAGTGAACATCGAAATGGTACCTCACTAGTATTGCACCTCACTCTGAGCCTTTATATACCCTCTGTGTCCATGTATTGTTTGTAATGGCCTTGATAAAGCTCCTGGAGAGCAAAACGTTGCCACAATAAAATGTCACATTAGTTGCACTTGTGTCCTTTTACTTTACATATTGTCGGTAATTCTCCCAAACTTTATTACAATAATAATTTTGCTAAGCTCAAGTGTAGCTATGATTTATATTAATGTATTTAGAATTTATATTATAATTTCCTTATATGCAATTGCTAAGCTCAAGTAGCTAGGATTTATTTCAAAGGTAAGTTGTAATATTTACCATTATAAAGTGCATAATTAAGTACAAAAATCAGTGTTATTAATTAAGTTGAATTTTAAATACATTGCACCATGGGTGAAAATGAAGAAATTAATGTAGAGGACAGACACAGGGAATTTCCAGCAAAAAAAGCATAATTGCAGGCTAGAAAGGGTCATGTAACAAAGGCATACAATAAATGTTTGGAATTAATGAATCAGGAAACTGTGAATACTGATGATTTAAAATTTTATTTAGATGCTTTAGGGAATATATATGATTCATACAAATATATTTATAAAAAATATGAAGAGATTTGTTAGTAAATTGTGCAGATGAGACAGAAATTGATCTTATTATTAACCAGTATTATGAATTAGAAGAAAAAATTCTTTCTTGTAAAAGTCAGGCTTTGAATAAATTAAAAGTTTTTAAACCAGGCAGTTAATTAATTCTATTCCAATAAATAAGATGTCTTTGCCAAAACTCCCAGAATTATGTTTACCTGTATTTAATCCTGGAGAAAATTGGGAAGAGTTTTGGTCAATTTTTAAAGCAGCTGTGCATGACAGGAGTGACCTAGCCTGTGTAACTAAAATTATTTTACCTCAAGGACAGGTAAGAGGAGATGCTCACATACTCATACAAGCCTTTCCCAATGTAGATGATTCTTACAAGGAAGCAGTTGACTTGTTGAAGGTCACTTATGGTAATATTAAACAAAGTAGGTTGGATCTAGTGAATAACATTGTTAATTTAAAAACTCCAGATCACATTTACAAATGTTTACAGCAGTTTTAGAGTTAAACTGGAGAGCACTCTCAAAACTTTAAGTAATAAATATAATCTGAATGAATCAGACTGGTTACTGAGTGCCATTGTACAGAATAAATTAAGCTGTAAAACACTTGAATGACTCTCGAACAAGTATCAAAAAGTTATTTTGGTCTGGAAGAAATAAGACTAGGTCTACAAGAATTAATTGTGCAGTTGCAGACCAGCCAACCAACTCATTTTAAAGATGCAACACATAATAACTCTGAGGTATCTGTCAAGTTTCATAAAGGGAAAAATTATCCCAATGTTAATAATCAGAATTCATCTTCTAAAAAAAAGTTGCATAGGTACATATCAAGCAGCCAGAATCAGAAATAATGATTCTCCACAAGGTAAGAAGAATAAGTACCCTCCTAAGAGTAGCCCATTTTAATAAGAAACCAGTCGAAGAAAAGAGAGATTGTCTCTTCTGCAAGGGTACTCATTTTTCTAAAAATTGCAATGCATGCAATTCATGGAATGATAAAGTTGAAAGATTGGAAAGAACTTGACAGATGTATCAGATGTCTAGGTAATCACAATGTAAAGGATTGTCATGCCAAATTAAAACAACTGTTATCAAAGTCACAAAGGAAAAAAACCATATGTCATGTGTAAGGGTCTATATGATAATGTTGATAATAATGATGTTTAAATCCTGACACAACAGTGGCTAATGTAAAAATTGTGCTAATGTTTAATAATGATGGTTTTGCTGAAGTAGCCTTACCTGTGTTACAGGTTAAAAATTGATGATAAAAGGCATAAATAAAAAAATGTAACTGCATTATTAGACCAGGGATCACAACGTATTTTCATAAACGAAAATGTCTTGAGGGGATGAAAGTACAGATGGGAGATCACAAAAACTTTAAAATTATCTGGTTTTCTCTCAGATAAAAGGGCTAATTGTATGACACTGTTTATGTAACTATCAGTTTGGGCAATGGGGAAAAAAACGTTTTAAATTTGCAGTAATTGTAGATAGGTTCCCAGAGAAAATATCACAGTAGAGCTTAGTAAAGTACAGAAAGACTTTCACAAAATGTAAAATTTAGCACCTTTGGTGTAAATGATGATTCTGTACGCCCAATAAATATTCTGATAGGTAGTGACTATTATCCCTCCTTTGAAAAGGGGTATGGTAAAGAAATGGGTGTCACCCTTTTAAAGACTGCAGGAGACCAAGTAATGTATGGTAGGTTTCCTTGTAAAAATTTAATCCCATGAATAGAGGAAACTATAAATACTATCACTGTGTGTCTCACTCATAAAAATCGTACCCCATTATAATTCTTCCATAGAGGATGGTGTTGAGCCAGTACATAAATTGTGGGAATTAGACAGCATTGGAATAAATGTAAATGAGAAAGTCCAGATGATTCTTTTACTCAGGAACAGTACCTGAGAGATGTAAATTTGAATCTGGACAATATGGGTACGACTTCCGTGGAGACTGAACCCATCCAAAATTGCCCACAAAATTACGGGAATGGCACATGGACAAATAAATATATTGTCCTCTTTGCTCTCGGGCCATGGGGAAACATGCTGTGCAGATGCTCCTGATTTAGTTGGTTTTCTGCGCAGTTTACCCGTTTGAGCTGCTGCCCCTAATGTTGGTTGGTTATTTTCTACAACATGGCGCTGAACAACAGGAGAAGCCATCAATACTGTTTGTGTTGAGCGGGACCCGGGGGGTTGTCATGGGATCTTCAATGGAATTGTTGCTATCGGCGATCATCCGTGATACATACGGTATTGCAAATGAAGAGATTAGTGGTGTAGCACTAAATGGAACAACGAGGATCTTCGTAAAATTAACATCTGCACATGTCTACGAGGCAGTGGTAGACGAGTATCAGGAAAACACCATACCGGTCAACTCAGCTGTGTCAGTGCGTCTCCATGATGTATCTAGGTACTACACATGGGTAAAAATAAGAAATGTGCCTTTAGGATTCGTCTCTCGACCTGCGGGGAGAGAGGACGCTTCTACTGGTTCTCTTGCACGCCACCTGGTGAGGAAAACATAGTATTAGCACCAAGATGGCGGACCGACTGTACCGGCGTATTAATACTGTCTGCATTCAGTGGTTAAAGGATCTTTAAGCAACGACACGATGAACGTTCTCCTGCCAAGCATTATCAGGGACTGTTATGGCATCCCCAATGAAGAGCTGTATGGTGTGGCATTGAATGGAATGTCAAGGGTCTTCGTGAAGTTCTTTGAGGGCTGACTTCTACTCTCCCATCGTAGATAAATTTCAAGAAGGGACGGATGAGTACAATTCGGCAGTGGAAGTATGCTTGCATGATGTGTCTAAGTATTTTACTTGGGTGAAGGTAGGAATGAAACCTTTGAGGCAACAGCATACAGCCTGCAAGTTTGTGTTCAGTGGTTATGGAACTGTACACTCCGACGAGCATGGGAATGTGGAGGGACGGCCTTATGGGGGGATCCCGGAAGGATCCTTCAAAACTGAAAATGACCCTGAGGAGACCGATACCTCATATGTTACATTGCATAACCATAGAACACAGGTTTTTTGTTACACTATGGGGGGCAGAGGAAGACGTGCGTTTAATGTGACTCTTATGAGCACATGGTGGCACAATGCCCAGGAGACAAGGGGCCTAGGCTTTCAGGAGACAGCTTCTGTGGATAACGCCATTAGAAGCCACGGATGTTATGACGGGTGAAGTGGAAGCCGGGGTACAGGCCTATGGAGTGAGGAGGTCGACAGGGCAGAGGTGGTTTTGGAGACGTGTGTTACACTACCAGTGGAAACGGGGGGGGAGGGATATCGCTGTCAGACAGACCGTTAGGTACTGCAGAGCAGCTCAGGACGGATTTTGGAAGCTGTGCTGAAGGATTTCTTGGAAGAGTCGGAGCATGGTGTGGAAAGTGAGGTGAGGTCAGGTGAAGACAAGGTGATGGATGAACAGAAGCAGGGTAAGGAAGACTTGAGTGATGTTCGAAAGGAGAGTAATTGTGGTGGTGGAGGTCCATCAAGAAGATGTGGTTGCAGAAGAAATGTGTGTAGAGGGTAAGCTCCCGCAAGAGATCAGCGGGGGCATCAGACATGGACGAAGTCCTCACCCAGCGCAGAGGCCTGGGAAGAAGATGTGGGCACTGTGGTAGCAAAGGCAAGTTCGGGAGGAGGGGGGGGCAGTGGAAAGCTAGGCGGGAAGGGACAAGGGGGGTTGGAGGGCGGGAAAACGGGGATTGATAGAGAAGAACCGAACCTATGAAAGGGGGGACCAAGTAAGCTCGGGCGGCATAGGGGTAAGCCGCCATTCTTGTAACATCTCAGGTGTGTAACTTTCAATGTAAAGGGTCTTAAAACCGAGGTCAAGAGGTATGGTTTAGAGTGGGTTTTGAGGGAGATTTAGTATTGATGTCTGTTTTTGCAGGAACATAAACCATAGGTTAGGATGTGAGCTGTTGTTGAAAGGTTATAGGTTGTTTACATGTGATGCTTTGAGGTTGAAAGGAGGTGGGGCTGTGGGGGTGAAGGAGACCAGTCCTTTGGTATCCGGGGTTGGGAGGAGGGGGGGGGTGGGAGGGTTGTCAGGGTGGATGGGTTTTGGGGGGATAGGAGGGTTAGTTTTGTAGGTGGGGTACATGCCAGCAACTAGTAACGCTAGGGTGAAGGTGGATTTTGTGCGCGAGGTTCTGGTATATCACTTGCGAGGTTTACCTGCTTTTACGGTGATTGGTGGGGATTGGAATTGTGTTCATTAGGAATGGTGATGTGGTTCCGGGGGGGCGGGTTGTGTTTTGGGGGTTCTGCGGGATGTTTTGCGAGATGTTGGAGTGGTAGATGGGTGGGAAGTAGGGGATACGGGTGGAGCACACTTTTATTCGTAGGGGATATGAGGCACGGTTGATAGGATTTATGTTAGGCAGGGCATAGGTGGGGAAAGAGGGGAGGACTATCGATGTGGGTTTTTCTGATCATCGTGCTGTTATAGCAATTTGAGGGTAGATGGCATATTTGAGAGTTTTGCAGGATACTGGAAATTAAATGTGAGGCTACTTAGGGAAGAGGGTGGCACTACGGGGTTTGAAGATTGGTGGAAAATCCTTTTGGGAGACTAGGAAATATGGAAATGGATTTGCTGGATTGGTGGGAAATGAGGGCTAAAAGTGAAATTGGGGAAATTTTTTAAAGTACGGGGTAAGGAGATGGCTAGGTGGAGCTATGGCCTACAAAATTATCTTGAGGGTCAGTTAAATGACTGTTATGCAGAGGAACGGGTGGGGGGGAAAGTGAGGAATGGAACGTTTGCGAAATAGGTTGGCGGAAATTCACAATGAAAAATTTGAGGCAATTCGAGTTAGGGCAGGGTTGGAGGATGTCTTAAGGGGAGATAAGCCATCGGGTTTTGTATTAAGGAGGTTTAAGGAACGGCAGGCGAAGACCACCTTGGCGTATATTGAGGCAGGTACAGGGGGGGGTGGCTTTGAGGAGGGTCAAGGCCTATCCACCACGGAAAATATTAGTTTGAAATGCAGTTTTTTGGTTTAGGGAGAAGTGGAGGAGGGTTGGCGGGGGAAGTGGGTGAGGGACGGTTTGGGGATGAAGGGTTTAATAGGGTATTAAGGGGAACAGGACAGTGACAGAATCGAGGGTAGTATTAATGTAGAGGAGGTGGAGGAGGCAGTTTTTGGGATGTGCCAGGGAAAAAACCCCAGGCATAGCGGAATACCAAACGATTTTTATAGGTATCATTGGGGGAGTGTACGGCATTGGTCTGGTGGGGGTTTTGAATTGTATGTTAAGTAGTGGGAGGATGGGGAAATCACAAAGAACGGGTGTCACGGTTTTATTTGCCCAAAAAGAAGGAATGCCGAGTTTTGAATGATTACCGTGCGATTACGTTAATGTGCTCGGATTACAAGATTTTTTGCTAAGGTTTTGGGCAACAGAATTTGAGGAAAGTGTTGGGTTTAGTGTTCATAGGGGACAGTTGGGAATTCCGGGAAGAAGGATGAGGGATGGACATGGTTTGATTAGGGATTTTCTAGAGAGATGTACGGGGGGGGGAATACTAGGTTTAGATTGGGTGAATGCTTATGTTTTGGTGGACAGGATTTCTTAGGGGTTTGCTTAGAGAGGCTGGGGTTTTCGGGAGGGGGTAGTGAGGGGGGGTGAACACCCTGTATGCTGGGGCAGAGGTTGAGGGTACAGGTCAATGGGAGGTTGGTGAAAGTGTACCAATGGAGAGAGGTTTGAGGCAGGGCTGCCCGATGTCACAGCTGCTCTTTGCGTGTGTGCAGAATCCTTTTTATGAGTCTGTTGAGAGGGTAATGAACAATCAGGAGATGGAAGGGGGGTTTCAAAGGGGGCATCGTTGGGTATGTGGATGATTCTACTGTTTTGATAGGGGTCAGGAGGAGTTAAGGAGGGTGGGTAGAAGTGATTCAGATGTTTGTTTTGAATACCGGAATGAAGTTAATACGGTGAAATCAAGGTTACTAGAGGTCGGTAATTGGATAGGGGGGGGGCTTGGGGATAGGGTTAGGATGGACAGTGGTTGACAGAATTTAAGGTTGTGGGATATGGTATTTGGCGGAAGTGCAGGGCATGCAGAAGGGTAAATTCGGAGTCTGTCACGGGTAAGGTTTTAAGTAGACTAGGAGGTTTAAATGGAGGGACTTAGCTTTACATCAGAGGGTAGTGGTGGTAAATTCACTTGTCTATAGGGAAGGTATGGGGGGTGGCAGAGGTTTTTTCCCTTAGAGGTAACGAGATATTGTGGAAATGCAGAGGAGGGTTTCTGAAGTTTGTGTGGGGATTTGGGAGGGCATGGTTTTAAATAAGGAGGTAGTTATGACGGATGTTCGGGGGAGGGGGTTTAGGTTTGTTGCCTTTAGGACTGAGAGTAATGGCTGTTATATCAAGTGGAGGTATATGAGGGAAGGGGGTGTGAGGGGCCGCTAAAGTAGGAAGAGTTATGGAGGAGGCAACGTAAATGGTTGGAGTGGAAGGATTTGAGGGTTTGTGAAGATATGTTGCGATTTTTATTGACAGTGCAACAGGTGGAATTTAAAAACAAAGTGAAAACGGTTGGTGAGGGGGTAGTGAAAGGTCAAGGAATTATGCAAGGGGTAGCCGTGTATCCAAACGTATGATTGGGGGGTTATTTTGGGAAAGATTTTAGTAAGCTTCGGATCCCGGCTAGAGTAAGAGAATTAGTATTAGGTTTATCATGGGGATTCTGGCTTCCAAGGGGGTGTTACGTAGTATGGGGTTTGTGGAAGAGGCTTTTTGTCAGTTTTGTGGTGATGTTGAAACGGCGTTTCATGTGTTTTTTTTTGTACCTCCTTGGAGGGGGTGAGTCATGGATGGGTGGGGTTACAGGGCTGTTGGGGGGGGGTCGTTTGCCGCTTTTAAGGGCTTTACTACTGGATGTAAGGGGAGTGCCTAGGGATGTTGGAAGGGCTATAATGTATATCATAGTGGATTATCTGGGGCATTTCATGGGGAATGAGGGGATTTTAAAGGGGGGATATGAGGGTAAAAGCGTTGCGGCCAGATTCTATAGGGGCGAAATGTAGGAATAAAGTTGGTTTATGGGGTGTCTTGGGAAAAAAAGTTTCCCGGAAGGTTTTAGGAATCTCACTGTGGGTTCCCTGAGGGGGGGGTCCCTGAGGATGGACAAAGGGTGGTTCTCCTTATGGGGGGATGTAAAGGGGGGGGGGTTGTTTTTTGGTTTATCTGGAATGATGTGTGGGTAAGAGGAAGTAGTGAGAATTAGGTATGGATGGTACGACCCTGTTTCACGAGAATGTTTGTCATAGTGAGATATAAGTGTGGTTTCCCGGGTTACATTTCTAAGCCCGATGGTTATGTTCACTGGGTTTAAATTTTTCCTTGAAAGCCAGGATACCGAGCCCTTAGGATCTGTTTTTAGTACTTAGTTTGGCAAAGTTGGTATCAACAAAATTTTTTTTGAGATACGTGTCAGTTCTTTTGGGACTGGCACATTACAGCAGCCTTATCCTTATAACTACTCTAGTCTTATTTTAGTCTCGGGTTCTTTAAATAATTTACATAGCCTAGTATTGTACGCTTTAAAGTAGCTGTGGTGTATTATTTTCATTTTTAGGTGATTTTCACGATTGCAAAGTTTTGAATGTTTGTAATTATGGTTACATTAATATTTGATATTTTGGTGGTGTATTTCTTCATTATTACAGTGTTGCGTATGGAATGTAATTTTCATATGTTTTAGTTTGTAAATTTTGGTTTTTTGTCTTGTTATTCATTCTCTACTTTTAGGGTTTGTAGTCAGTGTATGCCTTTCATTAGGAATAATTCAATGTTGTTATTTTGTAAAGGGGACTGTACATACGGGGAAGGGGGGGGTAGAAGTGTCGGCTGTGTCTGCACTGGCAATAATGTTTATTATAAAGGGGGTTTAAAAGGTATGTATATGGTTGGGGTTATGTATAGGTTGTAATATGGCCTTGTCTATGGTGTTCTTAATATGTACTGGGTTTTGTACTAGAGTTTGTAATATCTAGTAGGTTTTTAATTTTATATATTATCATTATTTTATTTGCTTGGGTTTTAAATAAAAATGTATGGGTTTGGGTTTAAACCCTTTAATGTCTGAGGTTGGGTTATTTAAAATGTTTTAGTTATGTATTATTGTATGTTAATTTTTTTTGTTCTTGTTTTCTGTAGCAGAATTATTGTATTGAGGGTTAACTTAATAATGTAAAATACTGTTTCTCATTTGTGCATAGGAATCTAGTTCCTGGAATTCTATTGGTTAGGATATAATGTAAATAACTTAACCTTTCTTACCCTGTCATAGAGGGTATGTTAAGTTTTTTCTGTTTTTGTATTTATGGTAGCTTTTGGTTAGGGTCTTTTTACTTTATGAATAGTAGTACAATATGTATTTAAAGGTGGTTATGGTTTCGTCGTTATTGGGGAAAAATTTTAACTTTGTATTTGTGATTATGTACATTTGTAAAGTTGTTTTGTGATAGGGGGCATGTCAGGTATTCATTTTTATTGTTAAACTATGTAAAGTATCATTTTGGTGTGTTGTCGTTGGGTACAATGGCTTGGCGGCAACTATTAATGACTGTTATACATTAGTGAGGTTTGCCTCAGCGTGTATTATTCGCTATAACAAGATGTTATAATACTTGTTCCAGCCGGGAATAACCTGGTACTAGTAGCACAAAAGAATGTTTTGTATTCCTGTACTTGATTATGCATCCTTTGTACTTTTGTAAGGTCTCTAATAAAAATATAAAAAAAAATACTGTTTGTGTTGAGCTGACCCGTGGGGTTGTCATGGGATCTTCAATGGAATTGTTGCTATCGGCGATCATCCGTGATACATACGGTATTGCAAATGAAGAGATTAGTGGTGTAGCACTAAATGGAACAACGAGGATCTTCGTAAAATTAACATCTGCACATGTCTACGAGGCAGTGGTAGACGAGTATCAGGAAAACACCATACCGGTCAACTCAGCTGTGTCAGTGCGTCTCCATGATGTATCTAGGTACTACACATGGGTAAAAATAAGAAATGTGCCTTTCGAGGCAAATGACTTTGACATCCGAAGTGAACTAAATCATTATGGGACGGTTCACATGACCACTGCGGGGCGGTGGGCAACTGAACCATATGCAGGAATGGTGGAGGGAACATATTCTGTTAAAATGACACTACGACACCCCATTCCATCTTATGTAGTGTTACAGGATTTTAGAACTCAAGTTTATGTAACATGCGTGGGGCAACGACATACTTGTCGGCTGTGTGGGTCATATGACCACATTGCGGCGCAGTGTGGAAAGCGATGTGGATACCTGGTACAACAGCAACGGCAGGCAGTGGACGAGGCTGGTGAGGAGCGAGAGCAGTCTTTTGCAACACTGCCTAAACAAGGGTTGTCATGGAGTGAGGAGGTGGATAAAGCAAAGGAGATGGAATCAGCAGATGTAACACAACAGGGAGAATCTTCGTCATTGGACATACATCAGGTATTCAAAGAGAGAATACCAGATTTGGGTGAAGAAGTGGAAGCGTATTTAGTAAAGGCGTTGGACGTCTTGTTAGATGATACAATCATCGGACATGTCGGGGACCCAGGCTTAGTTCTTTGGTCGGCTGAGGATGAAGGCGTGGTGGGCGAAGGAGGTATACCACAGAGTGCGACAAATGGATTGATGGTGCATGCAGTGGAGGTGGAGGTGCACCAGGATGCTGCAACAGACGTCACAATGCAGGTGGAGGGTAGGACACGAAAGCACACTGCTGCCCCATCAGACTCAGATGACGTGCTCACTCCTGCCCAGCGCCCTGGGAAAAAGTCTTGGGAGGAGGTCCAGAGGAGAGGGTCCAGTGAACCCAAGGATCAGGGGTTTGCAAAGGCGGTTCCCAAAATGGGGGGGGAGGGAAAGGGGTGTCGCAAAATGTACTGGAGATAAGTCAATACCGGGGACAAAAGGACAACCCATTTGTTGAATTTAAGTGTTTCACAATAAAAATTAACGGATTGAGAACTGAAAGGAAGCGTAAGTGGTTTAACGAGTATTTGGTGCGACTTGGTGTGGATGTAGTGTTCATACAGGAATACAATTACAGAGCAGGATACGAGTTAGAAATGAGTGGTTATAATGTGTACATGGAACATGCGACAAGGTTGAAAGGAGGAGCTGCCATTCTGGTGAGGGAAACTAGCCCGTTTGTAGTGAGGCGTTGTGAAGAGGGGGAGGGGAGGGTGATTAGAGTGGATGGATTGTGGGGTTGGGTACAAATTAGTTTGGTGTGTGTATATGGTCCAGCAGAGGGAGATGTGCGTATTAAAACTAAATTTGTTCAAGAAGTCCTAGTATACTATTTGCGTGGCTTACCAAATGTAGCAATAATTGGTGGAGATTGGAATTGTGTGATACGACGTAAGGATGTGAGCCTAGAGGAGCAGGGTTTTGTTTGGGGATTTTGGGGGATTTGTTAACGGAGGTGGGATTAAAGGATGTATGCCGGGGGGAGGGGTAGTAGAGCATACTATTGTTAGACGTGATTATGCGGCGAGGCTGGATCGTATGTATGTGCTCGTGCAGTAAATGTGCGAAGTATGCTAGTGATGGATGTGGTTTTTTTCAGACCATAGGAGTGTCGTGATGGACGCAGATTTTGAGGGAGTGCCTCGTAGGGGTCAAAATTATTGGAAATTAAATGTAAAGTTACTACAGGGTGAGGAAAGTCGTCTGTCTTTTGGGAAAATGTGGGAACGTTTAGTAGTTGAAGTACCTGGGGATGATGCCTTGGTAACTTGGTTGGAATCGGCAGCCAAACAGTGTATTAAAGAATATTATATTAGTAGAGGGAAAAGATATAATTAGTTAAAGTACGGTTTACAAAGATACCTTGAGGGGCAGCTGTGCGAATGCTATGCAAGAGTCAGTGCAAATTATACTGTTATCGAAATTGAGAGATTAAAGGAAAATATTAGGAGTTTACAAAATGAGAGGTTTGATGGGGAAAGAATTAAGGGCGGACTAGAAGAGGTATTGTGGGGAGATCGGCCGTCGGCTTGTGTGTTGAGGAGTCAACACAGGAGGAGAAAGGCAATGGAGATAATGGGATTGAATGTTCAGGTTGGTATGGAATGGTATAGGGTAGGTCAAGTTTTAACAACAATGGAGGGTATAAGTGGTTATGTTGATTCTTGGGTTAAGTCAAAAATGCAAAGTGCTGGTATAAGTGGAATAGCATTACAGACAATAGGAGGGTTTGTGCAGTGTGAGCTGGAAGGGCAAGATCGATTGGCTTTGGGAGGGCCGATCACGGAGTGTGAGATATGGGAGGCTTTATCTGGGGTGAACTTAGGTAAGGCACCAGGTATAGACGGGTTACCAAGCGATTTTTATGTTAAAAATTGGGGTGTTCTAAAGGGGTTTTTGGTAAGATTGTTCAACACACTTAAGAGGGACTGGGTTTTGGGGGAACAGCAAAGGATGGCAGTGGTGGTTTTAGTACCTAAGGGTGAGCCATCAACAGTAAAGGATTATCGGGCAATTTCGTTATTGTGTGGAGATTACAAGATTTTCGCAAGGATATTAGCTAACAGAATTAAGAAGGTAATTGGTAAAGTGATAGATAAGGGACAATATGGAGTGCCGGGAAGGTCTATGTACGAAGGGCATGGTTTGATTAGAGGTTTTATTGAGAAAAGAGGCGAATTGGAGGGGGGGGGGTGTTGGCTCTAGATTGGGAGGCGGCCTATGACAGTGTGGAAAGGGAAGTGTTATGGATGATTATGTGGTGGCAGGGGTTCGGGGAAGAAATCATATCTTGGGCTAAATTATTGTATCATGGTGCTTCAATGAAGGTGCAGGTGAATGGGAGGTTAGGTGATAAAATTCAGATGGGTAGAGGTCTGCGTCAAGGGTGTCCCCTTTCGTAAATTTTGTTTGCGTGTTTACAAAATCCCTTTTATAGAGGAATTCGGAGGTTATTTGCAGCAGATGGGGTAGGTAATGAAAAGGGGATGGGGGGGGGCTGGCATCGTAGGATATGTCGATGACACGACAGTTTTGGTGAGTGGAAGTATGGATTTGCTTAGGGTGGGAAAATTAGTGAATGTATTTGGGAAAGCTTCTGGGATGAAAATTAATGCAGAGAAGACCAAGTATATGGATCTCGGGGATAGGTTACATAAGGATGGGGAAGTAGTAGAAAGGTGGAAGAGGGTGGATCAATTATTGATATGTGGGATAGTTTATGTACGAGATATAAAGTTGGCACAAGAAGTAAACTCAGTGCGTATTGTGGAAGGTGTCATGAAAAGACTTAGCGGTTTAAGGGCAGCACAACTAACGATACATCAGAGGGTGATAGTAACGAATGTGCTGTTATACAGTAAACTATGGCATGTTGCAGTGATGTATCCGATAACACGATGTGAGATAAAACTGTTGCAACAGAGAGTTTTTAGATTCATTTGGGGTACAGGATGCGAATAGTTAAGTAGAGCGGTTGTCACACTCCCGGTATGCCGAGGAGGGCTGGGGCTTATACCGGTCGAAAAAAGGATTATGAGTGTGTATGTAAAACGTATGAAAGTTAAGACACATGTGCAACATTGGTTTTCTTTTTTTGGGTTAGATTTTTCGCCATCCAGGGGTTTATAAAAACAGTTCTAGGCATAAAGGAAGACAGTAGAACTAAAAACAAAAGATGGGGAAATCAGTCCCTGGGCCTTGGATTGGGTTTTTCAGTTTATGGTGGGGAGAATCGGACAAAGACAAGAAACTGGGGGTTTATAAGGCGTCGTGGATGGGATGGGCACAGCGGGGGAAAAAGTCACTGGTGGGGGGATTCCCCAGGGGAAAAGTGGGGCCCTTCCCCAAAGAGAGGGGTTTAGTTGCAGCAGCCGTGAAGAAGGGTTTTGTAGATGTCCCTAAAACCAAGATTCCATGTGTTGCACATGTAAAACGTAGTTTTTGCGGGGGGGGGGGGGGGGAAAAAAAGGTGGACTTAATAGATACGTAAGGAAAATGCAACGGTGGGGGGGGGTAGGGAGTTATTGCTAGGCAGGCAAGTTGAGGGCCCTAATAACAGGAGAGCCTTCACTATTAAATAGAATCCTTGAAGGGGTTGATGGGGAGTCAGTAGTAGCAGCGGGAGAAGGGAAAATCCAAAAGTTGTTGGAGTGATATTGGAGGCGTTGAAAAAATTTTTGAGTGGGAACCCAGAGTCGAGAATTATTTAGATTTTAAAAACGAGTATTGCCGTTGGGGGGGCTTATTCAAAAGGAGGTTGGAGGGGGGGAATGCAAGGTTTGGGCTGCATGGGGGACTTTTTCCCCCCCGGTGTATTTTTGCAATCTATTGAAAAAAGTAAGGGTTGGTTAGGAAAGGATTTTGGTTATGGGGGGGGGGATTTCAGGTGTTTTTAGGGGTTTAAGTTAGACATAGGGGGGTGAATCAAAAGAAGAGAAAGCGGGGGGTATTATTACGGATTTTTATATATTCTTGGGGGTTGGAGAGGTGGGATGATGAAAGAATTAACCGTTTTGAGCGACTTTTTTTAGAACGAATGCCCGGAAAAAGGATGTTTTGGGGGGAGATGGGAGAGGGATTTTTTGGGCTATAGGAGTTTCACATTACGGGGGTTTATGGGGTTTGAAAACAAGGTAAGGGAAGCAAAGGGCGGGTTCCTGGAAAAAGTGGTGCAAATGTTGTTTAGGGCTGAAATAGGTGTGTTAAAAGGGGGCAAACACGAGTTTGTTCTTAAGGGATATGGTAACAAAAAAAAATTCAAGGGAAAAGTTCAATAAGAACATATTATTTACTTTTTATGTAATTTAAATTTTGGTGTTTAACATGAAACTTCAATTTTTTGATACATACTTCTATTAGATTTTT
>NC_069430.1:1755037-1770280 GCF_026875155.1 Cherax quadricarinatus
CCCCCCCGTTCTTTTTAACATTTCCACCTTGCAACACTTTCCCGCCTTCTGTGTTGTTAACTGAGTTCCCACCGTTTCTGCACAATCATTTCCCCGCCTTCTGTTTTGTTAGACTGAGTTCCACCGTTCTGGAACATACTTTCCCCGCCTTCTGTGTTTGTTAACTGAGTTCCACCTTTCCCTGGACATCAATATTAAATAAAATATTAAATCATACTAACAAAAATTAACACATTCACATCCATGACAAAAAAAATACATCACACACCAAAAAAATTTTCCTATCCTCCTAAAAACTCCAAGCATACCCACCTCTTTTACATAAACGACCTAACTACATACTTCATATTGCCTCCTTCAACATGCAAATAAAAGATACAAAAAAATATAATTAATTTTTAATGCATCTGTTGGAACCGCCCGTTCTCCTCTAGAAATCAGTTTTTATTTAAACTGATACAAAGGGTTCCATGATGACTTTTTACACATGATCAATATCAAGGTTCCAAAAATCAAATTTGAACGTATGTATCAATATATTGAAGTTTTCATGTTAAACACCAAAATTTAAAAAACATACAAAGTAAAATATATATGTTTAAAAATTGAAATTTTGCCTTTAACATCTGTTTTGTTCCATATACTCTAGGAACACGACTCGTGTTTGCCCCCTTTAAAAACACCTCTTTCCTCAGTCCACTAACACCATCATGCTACCACCTGTTTCCAAAACCAGCCCGTTGCTTCTTACCTTTTTTCAAATCCCATAAATCCGTAATTTGACACCCCTATAGCCCTCACTAAATGCTCATCTCCCCCAAACACTTCCCTTTTTCCGGCACTTGTTCTAAAAAAGTGCTGCTAACTTTTTAAATTTTTTCACCCCACTCCCACCTCCCCATAGCCCAAGAGATATATAAAATCCGAAACTATTACCCTAATGCTTCTCTACCATTTGATTCACCTCACCTGTGTCTAACTTAAGCCCTCCTGTAATTAACCCCCCCCCCTCCCACTAACCTAAACACCTTTCCTACATACCCTTACAGTCAATACGATCGCAAAAATACACCGCGTGTAAAATATTCCTCCACGCAGCCAAATCCTTGCATTCTCCACCTCTCCCTGACCTCCTATGGAGGTGATAAGTTACTGGGCATCCCTGATGGCGAGGAGGTTGGGGGGCGGCGGGGGGGGGGGGGGGGGGGGGGGGGGTGGCCCATGTAAAATCTAAACGTTTCTTCTCGTACTCTGGGTTTACACTCGAATTTGCTCAGAACGCCTCCAGATATCACTCCAAGCATAGCATGGGATATGACCCCTTTCACCTCGCTACTACTGACTTGCCATCCACTCCTTCAAGGAATTCTCATTTTAATATGTAAAGGTCTCTCATTGTTATTAGGACCCTCCACATTGCCACACCTAGCAATAACTCCCACCCCCCAGCACCGTTGCATATCCTTACGTAATCCTATTAATCGACTTCCCCCGCCCCCCCCCTCGCGCATATAACTACGTTTAAATACACACTTCATCATCCTTTTTTTCGACCGTTATAAGCCCCAGGCCTCCTCGGCCTACCGGGAGTGTGACCACCCTCTACTTAACCATTCGGCATCCTGTACCCCAAATGAATCTAAAAACTCTCTGTTGCACCCGATTTATCTCACACTATAATTATCGATACGACTCTGCAAACATGCCATAGCTTACTGTATAACAGCACTTCGTTACTATCACCCTTTGATATATTGTTAGTTGTGCTGCCCTTAACCACTAATACTTTTTCATGACCACCTTCCACAATACCCACTGAGTTTACTTCTTGTGCCAACTATATCTCGTAACATAAACTATCCACATATCAATAACTGATCCACCTCTTCTTCACACCTGTCCTACTACTACCTCATCCTTATGTAACCGATCCCCGAGATCCATAATACTTGGTCTTCTCTGCATTAATTTTCATCCCAGAAGCTTCCCAAAAACATTCACTAACTTTTCCCATCCTACGCAAAAACCATACTTCCACTCACCAAAACCGTCGTGTCATCGACATATCCTATACATGCCAGCCTTACCCCCCCCCCCCTCCGCTTTCATTACCTACTCCATCTGCTGCCAATAACCTCGATTCCTATAAAAATGGATCTGAAAACATGCAAACAAAAATTTCGAAGGGACAACCTTAGACGCAGACCTCTACCCATCAAATTCAGCACTCTATAACCTCCCATTCCCCTCACCCCCATTGAAGCACCATAATACAATAATATTAGCCCAAGAAATGAATTCTTCCCGAACCCCTGCCACCGCATAAATATCCATAACGCTCCCTTCTACACTGTCATAGCCGCCTCCCAATCCAGAGCAAACAACCCCCCTTCCTCCCACTTCCGCCCCTTTTCTAATAAAACCTCGAATCAAACCATACCTTCAACAAAACCATCCGGTACTCCACATTTCCCCTTATCTATCACTTTACCAATTAACCATCTTAATATCTGTTAACAAATATCCTTGCGAAAATTTTCCGTAAATCTCCACACAATAAACGATCTTGCCCGATAATCCTTACTGTTGATGGCGCACCATTTAGGAACTAAAACCACCACTGCCATCCTTTGCTGTTCCCCCAAAAACCAACCCGGTTCCCTCTTATAAGTGTGTTGAACAATCTTTACTAAAACCCCTTATAGAACGCCCCAAATTAACATAAAAATCGCTTGGTAACCCGTCTATACCTGGCGCTTTACTAAGTTCCACCCCAGATAAAGCCTCCCAAATCTACACCATTCCGTGATCGGCCCTCCAAAGCCAATCGATCTTGCCCTTTCAGCTCGCACTGGCACAAAACACTTTCCTATTGCTGGAATTCTGTATCCACTTATACCAACACTTGCATTTTTTACTTAACAGAACCCAAACATCACATATCCACTATACCCTCCGTTGTATGTTCAAAACTAGACCTACCCTATACCCTTCCATATCAACCTGAACAATCAACCCCGAATATCTCCATTGCCTTATCTCCTCCTGCTGTTGACTCTTCACGACACAAGCCGACGTGCCAATCTCCCCTACAAATACCTCTTCTAGTCCACTCCTTTATTCTTTCCCCATCAAACCACACATTTTGTAAATTACTAATATTATTCCTTTAAACTCTCATTGTTCGATAACAGATAATTTTGCACGTGACTCTTGCATAGCATTCGCACAGCTGCCCTTCAAGTATCCTATGTAAAACCGTACTTTAACTAATTATAACCTTTTCCTTTACAATAATAACTTTAATACGCTGTTTGGCTACCGATTCCACCAAGTTACCAAGGCATCATCCCCAGGAGGCCTTCTACTACTAAATGTTTCCTACATTTGCCCAAAAAGACATGCAACTTTCCTCACCTGTAGTAACTTTACATTACTAAATTTCCAACATTTTGACCCCTACTAGGCACTCCTTCAATATCTGCATCCATCACAACACCCTATGGTTCTGAAAAAACCACATCCACCACAAGCACACTTTGCACATTAACTGCGGCGAGGCACATACATACGATCCAAACCCCGCAGCATAATGCACGTCTAAACAAAATATGCACCTACTACCCCCCCCCCTCCCCGCATATATCCTTTAATCCCACCCCTGTTAATAAATCCCCCAAAATCCCCAAACAACACCCCCCTCCTCTAGGCTCCACATCCTTACGTCATATCACACAGTTCCAATCTCCACCAATTATTGCTATATTTGGTAAGGCACACAACTAATATACTAGGACTTCTTGAACAAAGTTAGTTTTAATATGCACATCTCCCTCTGCTGGACCATATACACACACCAAACTAATTTGTACCCAACCCCATAATCCATCCACTCTAATCACCCTCCCCTCCCCCCCTTCACACTGTCTCACTACAAACGGGCTAGTTTCCCTCACCAGAATGGCAGCTCCTCCTTTCAACCATGTCGCATGCTCCATGTACACATTATATCCACTCATTTCCAACTCGTATCCTGCTCTGTAATTGTGTCCCTCTATGAACACTACATCCACACCAAGTCGCACCAAATACTCGTTAAACCACTTACGCTTCCTCTCAGTTCTCAATCCGTTAATATTTATTGTCAAACACTTAAATTCAACAAATGGGCTTTCCTTTTGTCCCCGGTATTGACTTATCTCCAGTACGTTTTGCGACACCCCTTTCCATCCCCCCCTTTTTGAGAACCACATTTGCAAACCCCTGATCCTTGAGTTCACTGGACCCTCTCCGCTGGACCTCCGCCCAAGACTTTTTCCCAGGATGCTGGGCAGGAGTGAGCACGTAAACCATACCCCCGGCCGGGATTGAACCCGCGGTCATAGAGTCTCAAAACTCCAGCCCGTCGCGTTAGCCACTAGTGGCTAACGCGAGGGGCTGGAGTTTTGAGACTCTATGACCGCGGGTTCAATCCTGGCCGGGGGTATGGTTTATTTGCAATCGTGTCATTACGATTTCTTGAGTCAGTGAGCACGTCATCTGAGTCTAATGTGGCAACAGTGCACTTTTGTGTCCTACCCTCCACCTGCATTGTGACGTCTGTTGCAGCATCCTGGTGCACCTCCACCTCCACTGCATGCACCATCAATCCATTTGTCGCACTCTGCGGTATACCTCCTTTGCCCACCACGCCGTCATCCTCAGCCGACCTCAGAACTAAGCCTGGGTCCCCCACATGTCCGATGATCGTATCATCTAACAAGACGTCCAACGCCTTTACTAAAGACGCTTCTACTTCTTCTTCACCCAAATCTGGTATTCTCTCCTCGAATATCTGATTTTATGTCCAACGACGAAATTCCCCTATTGTGTTACATCGGGCGGTTTCCCATCCCCTTTTGTTTTAATCCCCTCCCGCTAAAGAACCCCTTGTTTAGACAGTTTTTGCAAAAAAAACATGCTCTCGCTCCTCACCACCCTCGTCCACTGCCGCAGTTGCTGTTGTACTGGGAAACCCAAAATTCGCTTTCCACACTGCGGCCCAATGGGGTCATATGCCCCCACACAGGCGCACGTACGCGTTCCCCCCGCGTATGTTACATAAACTTATTTCCCAAAATCCGGGTAACACTACATAAGAGGGGTATTGGGTGCCGTAGTGCCCATTTTAACAGAAAAATTTCCCTCAAGCTTTCCCTTGGCAAACGGTCCATGCCCACCCCCCCCGCAGCCCGGTCATGTAAAAACCGTCCCATAATTACATAGTTCTTATTTTAACACAGTGTATATCTAGAAACATCATTGAGATCACTGACGGGGGCTGGGTCCCCCGGGTATGGTGATCCCCTTTGATACTTGTCTACCACTGCCTCTTAAAACAGGGCAGATTTTAAATTTTTAAACGAAGATCCTAGTTGTTAAATTTTAGTGCTAAAAACCACTAATCTTTTCATTTTTTAAACCGTATGATCGTGGATGATCCCCGGGAAAGGCAACAAATCCTTTGGGAAGACCCCAAATGACACCCCACGGGCCCAAGCTCAACCCCAAACAGTATTGATGCGTCTTTTAATATCATCGCCATGTTGGAAAAATAAAGTTCCCACCAACCAACGCAAAGGGGGCAGCAGCTCAAACAGGTAAACGCGCAGAAAACAAACTCAATCAGGAGCATCTGCCAGCACGTCCACACGGCCCGAGAGTGATGGGGACAATGGGGAGGCTTTTTGTACTACCACAATGCCCGGGTTTTTGGGTTTTTCAATTTTTACCGCCAAAACTTCAACTACATCATTTGGGGTGTTCAGTAGTTTCTGTGCAAATGAACACCTGTGGGTGTACAACCCATCCCCCCTTTTTTCCCGTTTAGTCTTCCCCATCGGAATAGGTTTTTAACCTGAGTGGGGATGCAAAGATTACGTAACCTTTATTGGACATGTACACACCCCCATTTACAGGCTACTCCCCCAAACCCGCAAACCAGGGACTGAGGGTTGACGATGGGGGGCCCCCGTCGGGCAACCATACCAGGTTCCGCCAAATGAGAAATGGGTTTTTGGGAATCGCAGAGGTTTTTGGGGGGACCACCCCCCTGTCCCGCCCTTTGGGCATTTCCCCTTCTAAGCTGGGTTTAAGCACGGTCCCGCTCTCTAGTGGTTTTTGCCTTGCTTCCCCAGGAGTGCACTTTAAAACCTATCGCTGTACATACTGAAAATAGTTTACATACCCTTTTGTTCTAAATTGGTGAAGGATAATATAAATTTTAAAAATTTTCCCGCTGTGTTTTTTTTTGGGTCCATTTAAAAACCCGGTAACAGGGCATTTGGGGCCTCCTGGGTTTAATATGGGGGAGCCCGTCCCCCAGAACTGGAGCTGGAAATTTTGAGAATGGGTTTAGCCCAGGGTAACTGGGAAATAAAGGGAAAATTTGGGGAAAAAGATTTTCTGTTTGGCCTTGCATTAGCTTTCCAACGCTTTACAAACTTTTTCGTGTCAGTTTTCTTTGTTTTGGTCCCGGGCCCGCTATTGTGTGATCGTTCAACGCTCGCTACAGCCTGATCGGTGTTTAAATTTTGCAGTCACTTTGCTATTGTGGGACCACCTTTTAAGGGGTATGCGCGTTTTGCAAATAACGTGTTACTTTTTGGGATTCTACAATCGTACTGTGATAGCAAATAACTTATAAAAATGGGGTTTTGCCAACCCAGAAAAGTCAGACGGCTTGTGTCGGCAATACTTTTTTAACCTTCCTAAATTGTCCCCACAGCGTTTTTTGGGAAATTCTTTTTCCCTTTCCAAATTTGGGATTGATTACGAACGCACTCTACAGCTGCTCAACTGCGCACTGATCACTGAAAAAACTTCGGGGAAGGGAAAAAAAAAAGCACTCAGATTCCCCTCTATGGGAGATAGGAAAAAAAACTCCCCATGTTCTCGCAGGAGGAAATGATATATCAACGGGGCAAAAAACGTTTTGTCTAGGGCAGCAGGGTTGGGCTCAAGGTGAATCAGCGGGGTTGGGACTTGACTGGGAAAAAACAATCTGAGCAGACTAGGGAACAAGAGCATTTACAAAAGAAGAATTTTATAGGGAAAAAAAGGGGCAATTTTTCGCATTCGTAAACTTTTGTTTACAGAAAGCGTACGCTTTTTCCCCCCCCCCCCCCCCCTTTAATGGGCCAACCCCGAACAATTTTTCGAAGCTTTCGAAATCAGGGGTCGAGCCTGGGTGGTGGGAAAAGCATTGGGGATCGTTGGTTCACACAACATTGTTAGGGAAGGGAGAGGGAAATTTTCGTCAGTGTTTAAAAGACACTGATTTTTCCCATTATAAAAATAGGGAAACCCACATTTGGGGGATTACTTGTATCCCACTAAGTATCGGAAGCTTTTCAGCCAGGAGACGACAGTTGTCAATCACTGGTTTATTTTGTGCGACAGCAGACCAAACTTTTACCAGCTGGTAAAAGCAATGGTGTTGCTACCTCGATGATTTTTGCAGCTTATTCTGCTGCAACGTCTGGGTCCCGTGGGCCCCGAGGGTTGATCTTTCTGCAGGATCGTGACTTAATCACTGCAGTGGAGGCAGCCAGGTTGGCTGATACCTTTGAAACTAACCGCTCCCTGTCCGAGCGGTCCCGTCTCTCTTTTCAACACCCTGGCATGAGCAGAGATCGTCAACCTTGGAGAATGAAGTGCCAGCCGGAGGGAGAACGTCTACGTCAGCCAATTAAGTCACCTGATGAGCCACGCTTCTCAACTTATGGTCCACCTGGTGAGAGACAAACTACTCAACATGGTGCATCTCGACAACAGTATCCAGAGACACCAACCAGAGCGACACCAGTTGCAACGAAAGCAGGGTGTAAAGGGCAAGCCTGTAGTCTGGTACATGAGTAACCAAGTAGGTCACATCCGTCCCAACTGCCCCCAAAAACCCCAACCCATTGGGAAAATCTCTAATATCCATTGTAACATGTCCCTGAAAGAAGTAGAAAATGGGATGGCCCCTTATTACTGTAAGAGTCTTATTTCCCTTCAGGAAAACTCCAAAACAACTGAAGTCAAAACCTTTAGAGATATTGGAGCATATTGCTCACTTATAAGAGAGGGAATATTACCCCTTTCAAAGAACACTTCCTTGAATTCCTCTATTTTATTGGAAGCATTTTGAGGAGCTATATATTCTGTCCCTTTGCATAAAATTTATGTAGAGTGCAAATATTACACTGGGTACTTGACTGTGGGTGTATCCAAAGGATTCCTTATGAAAGATGCCATGTTATTAATGGGTAATAACATTACCACTACTAGTGTATGTCCTGAACCCATAATGATTAATTCTTCTCCGGTGTTGGCCATAACTCGGGTAACATCCCAGGGCTGTCTGGCGAGAATGTTGACCTATCCTTGGATGAGCTTCGTAGATCAAGTGAACAGACCCAGATCAAGCCTTCCTATTCCAAGGTTCCAGGATTGCCAGATATCTGTTTCCATGCCCGAGGGACTGTCCTACCGGGAATAACAACGAAAGGACCCTTCTTTAAATTTCGCTTTTCAGGCAGCCATGTGTAAATCCTCTTTGGATCATCCGGTCAAGTATAAACTTAAAAACGACTATTTGATCTGTACTGAGACTGGTAAGGAGATAGGCCGGCAATTGTCTGACAGGTTAGTAGTTCCAACAAAGTTTAGACCTCAAATATTGAATATAGCTCATAATACTTCATTAGGAGGTCATTTGGGGAATTACAAAAACATTATATAGAATCCAAAAAAATTTTTAAACGGGCCCAAAAATTTAAAAGCAGGAGGGTGGAAGAATCATACCGGGTTTTGGGGGCCGGGGGAATGCCAGCAAGTGGGGATACCTGGATATTCCTTAAAAACCCTGCACCTTTTTAAAACCTATACCCGGGATGGAAAACCCTTTTGAAAGATTTAATTATAGATTGTGAAAGCCCAAATACCTAGATCAAAGTCGGGAAATCATATTTATTTCCCAAATTAGGGTTTAGGAGTAACTGGGATACCCGAAGCAATTCCCAAGGGCCGGGGGGGAATTTAATACAAAACCTTCCAAACCCTTTAACAAGATTTTTTTCTTGTTTTGGCATTCCTAAAACTATTCAAAGTGATCAAGAAACTAACTTCACCCCCAAAGCAATTGGGGAAAAGCTTTAAACAAAGGTTAGGGAAATCCACAACTTATCCACTGCCTATCATCCTCTTTTCCCAAGGCCCCTTTGGGAAAAGTTTCCCATCGGGGGACTTAAAAAACCCTTGATGAAAACTTTTTGCATGCATTTTCCTACAGACGGGGATAAATCACTCCCTTTTTTTGTTTGTTCTCAGTCGAAAAAGGGTGCAAGAGTCTCCCGGGGTTTTTAAGGTCCGTTTGGGGCTGATTTTTGGGGTACAATGTACAAGGCCTCTTCAGGTGGTCAAAGAAGGATGGATGGGAGAAAACGTTAGCTAACCCCTCTAAAACCCGTCTTCAAGTTTTGCAGGGGGCAACGCCCAGTTAGCCAAAGGCTTATTCTCCCCAATTGAAAAAAAAACCCTCGCGCTGGTAGGGTTTTGGGGGGAACTTTGATGTTTTAACGGGGACGATTTCCAGGTGGTCATTTGTCTACATGTCAAAAATTCTCTAGTAAAACTCCAAGCAATAAAGAACCACAATACAGGCTCATGAGATGGATCTACGACGGGAACCCCCTACTCCCAAAATTTGAAACATATTGCCACAAAGAAAATATGCGGGCCCAAAACTCTTAAATCTAAATTTCTAACAAAAATTTTGTAATAATTAATTTAAAGTTGGGATGTGTTGGGGTTTGCTTGTGGAACCCCCTTTTCCAACTCTTTTTTTTACCCCTGGTGGGGGTTTTTTTTTTTTTAGTGAGGGATGGGGGCTACCGTCCGCCCATGTTTTGGCCCAAACTACCCGACTGTCTGCTGTCTCACTCTGAGTTTGGGTTTTTGGGCTTTTGTCACAGGAAACTGAGCTCTACTAAGAGTTGGAGGGTTTTCAGTAAAGGGGGGGTCCCTTTAAATTTTGTCCCATGGGGCACATTTTCCCCACGGGGAGGGGAACCTAACCCTTGAGCCTTCTCGGGGTGGGGGTGTGGCATGCAAAGATTTTAACCCCTTTATTGGGCGAAATGTACACACCCTCTTTTTACGGGCCTATCCCCCCCAAACCAGCAAACCGGGTGACTGGGGTTTTGGACAAAGGGGGGGCCCCGTCTTCAAAAAAAAAACCCAAATTTTCCAGCAAATGAAAAAGATGGTTTTGGAAATTGCAGAGGTTATGTGGGTACCACTTTTCCTGTCTGCTCTTGTCATTCCCACTCTAAGCTGATTGAAGCCCCGGTCTACCTCTATTCTTCTGTTTTGCCTTGCTTACCGTGGAGTGCACTAATCCCTATTGCTATACTTTTCGATATAGTGTCCATACTTTTTGTTTCAAAATTTGGGTGTAGGATAATGTAAGTAAAAAAATTTTTCTGCGGTGTTTATTTTGCCCCCTTTAACCCAGGATAACAGGCCTTTTGGGACTCCGGGGTTTTGTAATAACCGGGGATCCATATCTCGTTGTCAAAAATGACCCTTTTATGGGGTCTCTGTGAATGCTGCAAACTTTGCATTTGAATCCGTGAGCAGTTCCTTAAAGTAAAAAATTTTTTGGTTTTTTTTTAAAGGGTTTTTTAGATCCTGTATTTTTTTGGCAAAGAAAATTTTTCATTGTTTTGGGGTGGAATTTGGGGGGTTTTTTTTGCTGGCTCAAATATCTTTTTTTTTCTGGATAAGGCCAATTTTCCGTCCCTCTGCTCCAAAAGTTTTTTTCATTCGTGTAGGTTTAAATTTGTAATTTTTTGCCAGCTTTTTTTTCCTTCGGCCCAAAAAAACCCTGTCCCTGGAAGGTTGTGGCCCCCCCTCTTTTTTTTTCCCCAAAGCCCGCGTTGTGCAGTTTCTTTCGGGGTTTGGGATGACTGACACTTTTCGGGAAATAAGTTACGGGGGGGAAAAATTTGCCTTACCAAGGATATGTTTAGTTAAAAACAACCTGAGGATTTTCTATTTTTTATACTTCTAGATATGAACGAGAATTCTGTTAGCTTTATTGTAAAACACTAATGCCCCTTTTTTGTCTTGTTTTTAAATACTCCCAACCCCAGAACTCCTAAACCCTTTTTTTCCCGTAACCCCGAGTATTAAATCTACATTATTAGTTTATATGGGGCCAGGGTTTTTAAATTTTCCTGTCCAAATTTAGAACTTTGAAATTTGCCCTATTTAAAAAAAGCTCTGCCACTTCCCGCCTTTTCTTTCAGCCCTATTCGAATCACCCCTGGATGCTCTAAATGCCCTCATTAAAAATTTGAACTAAAAACGGGCCTTTTTTGGTGTCATCAGAAAATTTTGCTTATTTGTCGTTATTTATTCCCTCACATGTCTTTTAAAGAAAATTTGTGAAAAACAACGGGCCCAACACTGCCCCGAGGAAAACCGTTTGTGACGTACCCCCACTCTGATTTTTTTCCCCCATTTATTAAACCCCCTGCTCCCTATTTGTCACCATGCCTCCCCCTAAAAAAAATTCTCCCCTTTTCCCCGTGTGCCTTAATTTTCCTAAATTTCCCTTTAAATGGGGAAAACTCAAACGAAAGCCTTACTGAAGTCCATATACACAATATCAAAATTCTTTACCATACCTCCCTCGCAAACACCTTAGGGAAAAAAAGTTAGTAAATTTGCAAAACAGAATTCCCCTTTGTAAAAAACCCTGTTGAAAATTTATTAATTAATCTGTGCCTGTCAAGATGGTACCCAATTTCCCTTTGACAATTATTGATTCCATAAATTTTCCCCCCTTGGGGGTGAAGCTTATTGGGTTTTATAGTTTGAAGGCCCCAAAGGGCCTGTTCCCCCTGCCTTTTAAATAGGTATTTCAATTGCCATTTTCCCCCTTATTCAGGCACTTTTGCCAGTTTGTAAATGGGAAAAGTTAAAAAATTAGCCCCCCCGGTCTGCTAAATTCCTCTTTTTAAAAATTCCTTTAACAAACCCCTTTCAAGCAAATTCAAACAGGACCTGGGGGGTTTTTTAGGGTTTTTGGTTCTCTTTTTCTGAGGGCCATTTCCCCCTAGTTACAGCAATCGTCAAGTTTTTTAAACGCCCGTTTTTACATAATTTTATTTTTCAGGAATATTCTAGTAATTTTTTCCCGGTGAAAACTGGAGGAAATAGGGATTTAAAAATTTTTACACATATTTCCTTTCACGTCCCGTGATTTTGACCAGAGTTACCCCCTTAAGCCCGGGGCAGTCTTCTCCCTATAAACCCGAAAGAAAACCCCTTTTTGGGTTTTCTTTTAACCCCCTTTTGACCTTTGCCCCCATAATCCCTTTTTTCTTTTTCCCATTTTCCCTTTTTTATTTTTTTAATTTTAATATATTTATTTTTTTAACGGGCCCAAACCCTCCCTTTTTTATACCCTATATATGGCCCCTCTTTTTACCATGAGATGTTTCAAAAACTATTGTTCATCCATTTGGGATCATTTTTTTTAGATCTAATTTCCCCCACTCAGAACAAAAGTTGTCTGGGCAAACTAAACTATGCTCTGAAAAAAGTCATATTGGGATCCAAGATGCCCACCGACCCATAAGTGGACATCCCAATTTTTGCCCACCCAGAAATTTTTTAGTCCCCCCTGGGGAGAAGAGAGAGGAGGGGAGAGAGGGATGGGGTCGAAGGGGGAAGGGGGAGAGGGGGGAAAGGGGGGGGGCCCAAAAAAAAAAAGGGGGAAAAGAGTGACCCTTGAAACTGGGGGGTCCAAAAGGTTTTTGTGTGTGTGTGTATGTGTGTGGGGGTGTGGACCCCAACCCAGTTGTACTCACCTAATGAGGGTTTCAGGGGTCGAGTCCCCAAACTCCTGGGCCCTGCCCCTTCACGGTCGCAAATAGGTCACTCTCACTGAAAACCCTGGGGCTTTTTTCATAAACCCCTGTTAAAAACTAATTTTATGGGTCCTGTGTGTGTGTTTTTGTGTGTGTGTGTGTGTGTGGGGTACTCACCCCAGTTTGAGGTTTTCAGGGGGCGGGGTCCGAGCTCCTGCCCCGGCCCCTTCACTGGTCGCTACTAGTCACTCTCCCCGAACCGTGAGCTTTTAACCTCGCTTTAAAACATTATTGATTCTGCCCCCCACTACATCGTTTCCCAAACCCAAACCCCCTTCCTGACTACTCTTCAGCTGAAGAAAAACCCTTTCCCAACTTTCCCCGTGATTTATCTGTGTCTTCCCAAATTCCAACTCTGGCCCCTTTGTTTTTTTTGTGTCCCATCTCCCAGAACATCCTGCCTTTGTTTCCCCTTTTTAATTCCCCTTTTTATTTTTTTATGTCCCTTTTTCATGTCCCCCCCTATCCCCCCTCCCCTGTCCCCCCCAGTGTCGTTAGGTCGATTTCCTTTTAAACCCCCCTAGTAGGACATCCTCTTAGCTCTGGGGCTATCTTGTTGCAAATTTCCCTTTGGGACTTTTTCTAGTTTCTTTTTCGTCTTGGTTGGTTGGGGGTTTTCCAAAATGGTGCCGCATACCCCCCCAATATGGGCCTAACGACATGGGTACAGGGTCCCCGAACGAATTTCCCTTTTTAAATGTCAAATACGTTCTGAGGTTGATAGCACCCTTAGGAGAAAGGGGCCCGGTGTTATACTCCCCCCAAAATTTTTTTTCCTTTTTAGGGGGGAGGGTTGAAGTCCTCTGGCCCCCCTAGACTGTAACCCCCAACCTGGGGTCTTCTTTGCCCTTCCCCAATCTTCATGACTTTGCACTTGGGGGAGTTTTACCCCCAGCAGTCAATTTCTGGGCCCCGGTCCCCAGCCCCCGGGCAGATCTTTTTGTAAATTCTGCCTGGGCTTCGATCGGGAAAGAGTTTTTCATCAACTTCCCCGTTTATCTGCAAACAAGGGCACTTCAGAGACTATTTTCCCTTTCCCTCAGTCCTTTACAAAAAACAGAAACGCACTGGTATAGGATTGACCCCCCTGGGGCCCCGCTGGTCCCCAGGGGCCCCTCTGACATCTCCCCCAGGGACCCTGCCCCGCTTTCTGTCTCATGACAAGTATTCCCTAACCATTGTAGTGCCTTCCCCTTTTTAACCCCGCCCTTTGGGCTCCATTTTTTTTCACTAAACCTTGGTTGGGGAAATGGGGAAAAAAAGCCCTTTCCTTGCAGTCCAAGAAAATGCAAACCCCACCCCTCTCTCTCCCTTTTTTTAAAAATGCTGTCACCATGTCATAGAAAATCCATAATTTTTGACACAGGGTTTCCCATCACTGAAAACCCCCTTCGCTTCCCGTTTTATTAGATTTATTCCCTTTTTAGGGGTTCCCCCCCCTTTCCCCCCTGATAATCTTCTCCATGACTTTGCTTTCTAACATTTAGTGAAAACTGTCTTGGGAAATTTTTAAAGCTTCATGCCTGTTTTCCTTTTTTTAAAAATTGGGACTACATTTTCTGTCTTCCCCTTCCCCAGGGAATCTCCCCGTTTGATAGATGAAATTTAATAATTTTTGCTAAGGTTTAAAAATAGTGCCTCTGCTTCCCTCTCCTCAAAACCCATGAAGGAATCTTAAACCCGGCCCCCTTGCCTTTGAGGATCTAGCTCCCCTCAGAAAACCTCTTCACTTCTTTCCCCGGTTGGTTAAATGTGTCCCCACTTTGGGGGGTGTCCCCCCCTCCACTTTCTGGATCCCTTTTGTCTCCTCTGTGAACAACCCCACTTTGAAAAACTCTTGTTGAGTTCCCCACATAATTTTATTGTCATTTTTTTGTTGCTCTCTTCGTTCCTTCTTTTTGCCTGATTTACCTTTGAAATTGACTGTTTTTTTCCCCTAGGGCTGTTAACAGCTTTGGGTTTTAAATTTTTTTCGCTGCTATGCGTTTTTTTACGTCCCTTTGGCCTCCCTTCTTAAACTGTGCAATTTCCCTTTTTGGCTCTAAAGACTGCTCTCCTTTCTCCTGAGTCCCCTTTTCCCTTTTATATTTCCCCTTCCCTTCCCTACACACTTTTGGTTTTTTCCTCCCTGCCCATTGGGGGAACCATTTGGGGGTTTTCCCCGGAATTTTTTTCCCTTTAAACCCTTTTCCCTTGGGGGACAAAACCCCTCCTCAGCCTCCCGCTCATTGTTGCTACATATTCCATTATCTCAATTTAAATGGCTTCCCCCGCCAGT
>NC_069430.1:1770780-1810145 GCF_026875155.1 Cherax quadricarinatus
AAAATTTTTTTTTTTTTTTTCCCAAAAAATTTTTGGGGGCCCCCTTTTGGATTTAAACCCCCTCCCTTTTCCCCCCAAAAGGTTCCAAGTGTTTTGAACAATTTTACTTAAAAACCCCTTTAAAACGCCCCAATTTTTAACATAAAAATCGCTTGGAATCCGTCTATACCTGGCGCTTACTAAGTTCCCCCAGATAAGCCTCCAAATCTAATTCCGTGATCGGCCTCCAAAGCCAATCGATCTTGCCCTTCCAGCTCGCACTGCACAACCTCCTATTGTCTGTAGTGTATTCCACTTTACCAACTTGGCATTTTTTAACTTAACCAAGCTACAACATACCCATTATACCTTTTCTTCTTCTAATGACCAGAGTTTTGTAAGTGGGTAAGGAAGAAGGTTGGTGTAAGGTTTGGAATATTGGAAAGGGTTTGGAGGGGGGGGGAGGTAGATATAAAGGTAAGGGCCCAACCACTTTGTGTAAGTTAAAAGTGTCGTAATTGATAATATATTCTTAAGGGGTATAATTCTAACCATCAAGTCACTTGATATAATAGGTTATAATGTACATAAACTCTAAAATTGGTAGTAATTATACAGTTGCAATTGTTTTTTTTTTTTTTTTTTTTTTTTTTTCGCGGTTGCACAACGGATATTTATCAACAAGAAAGGCCAATAAATTTTCTGCCAGTTTATAAGCTGTGGACAATAGCTTTTTAAATTTTGTGTGTCCAAAAATTAGTAAAGCATAATTTTTAATTTAGAAAGTTATTTAAGATGTCCCCCAAATTGGGGGCAAATGATTTTCTCAGTTACATAAAAGGGTTTTGGGGTATCAATCTTTTCGCAGGTAAGTTGCTCAAAATCGTGGGTCGGGGTAATCATCTTTTGAATAAAACGAGAACCCTCTGTGGGAGAGTCATTCTTTTGAGTCCTGTGAGGTGGGTATTGATGGTGTAATCGTGGTATTTATCACTTGTATGGATTTCTCTATCTGGCATGTATTAGTTCTTGCATTGTTAAAGTTGTTTCTTTTTTGATGTCAATGCGTAATTTAGCGTAATATCTGTTGTGTGTGTAAAATCTGCATTTTAAACTCTGTCTTCCTCTGGTATCGGTAAATAAGCGAAAAAGCTCTTTCGGACCTTTGTAACCGTAGCATGTTGGTCTTTGTGTTAAGGACTTGGGACACGGGTATTCAAGTAAAGGTCTTATTATCATTTTATAAAAAGTTTTTTTGAATGTTGAGGGGCTTGATTAAATCGAAAGAGTCTGCTAAGACCGAATTTGGCTGTGTTGATCTTTTAGTTACATTGGATGTTGAGTGGGGGCCTGCTATTTTCATATTCCAAGATCTTGTTAGGGTTTCTAATGGTCAGTGTACCTCTGATGGAGATACCCCCTTATCTTTCGATGGTTGATTTTAAACATCCTATTGTGCTAACAAGGACTTGTCAGGATTAGCCCGTAATTCTCCATTTCTTCTCCCAATTAGATGTTCGACGAATTCAATATTCTTTTTTTCTTTGACTCTCCATATTGTATTTTCGTTATGGGGTTGATGAGACGACAGGGGAATAACATCATCGCCAAATGTGTCACAATTGTGTCATAAAATTGGTTGAGGAAGGCATTCAAATAAATATTAAACAGAAGTGGACTGAGACAGAACCTTGGGGAAACCAGCCGTCGGTATAAAGGTTTCTGTCGACTTGCCTGAAAGGTGGGAATGATTTTTTTTTGAGTTAAGAAATTATAAATTACTTGAGAAAGTCCAGTTATGGGTCTGGTAGGTCAATGAGTTTGTAATAAAGGCCATCATGCGATAAGCTATCAAAAGTTTATGAAATCTTGGGTGGCAATTAGGCAAGATGCCCTGCTGTTTTAGACTTGCATACAGTGTCAAAATTACATTTATTGCTTGTTGGTCCCTCTATGTGTTTAAAGCCGAATGTTTTTGTAAACAAGTGAATTAAACTCCATATTGTAATTCAATCTGTGGGAAATGCTTTCTAAAGAACTTTTCCGTGACTTCAAGAAAAGTTATAGGCCCTTATAGTTCCAGGTTGGTGGATGTCTTTTTTGGGGCTTAGCAAGTAAAGATCATTCCAGAGTCTTAAAAACAAGGGAAAATGGCCTGAGGCAAGTTTGGGATTAAAGATATTTACCAAGGACTGTTTGAATTTCTAGGTAGGTCTTTATTTGTTTCATTGTTATTCCAGAGAGGCCAGGGGTTTTATTTTCATTATTCAATTTAACCTGATTTCTCTAGTAAGTATAGGTCTAGTAAGCGGGTGGGTATCTTCAGGGGGAGAAACTCTTAAAGATACCACCCGCTTACTAGACTTTACATTACTAGAGAAGTCGGTTATTGAAGTATCGGAGGGGTGGGGTAGTGGTTGTAGTATCAAGTTTTCATCTCTCATTCATTTACAAACTGATAATGATTTTATTAATGGACGATTGTTTTGGAGAGAGAATTTTCTCCCATACATCACCCATCAAATTAGCCTGGTTCCTGTGGATCGTCAAGTTTAATTTCAACATCTTCATCATCCTCATCAGTGAAGGTATGAACTAGGTAGTTAGGAGCCTTGTGTTTTGCCCCTAAAAAGTTGTCGGATCTTACTCCAAAATTTTGGCTGGTTCACGTTTATTTGATTAGCTTGAAGAACTAGAAATTTCCATATGTCCGTTTGTGTTGACTAATCAGGTTAATTAATTCGTGCCTTAATCGGTGCAGTGTAGCTGCGGGTGGTTGCGCGTTTGAAGATGCCTTCGACATTCTGCTTGATAATTTCTTAAAGTGTCTCTAATTTCTCTAGTAGGTTATATTGTTGGTATATCTTTGTGGAAGCTAATTGACAAGTTGCTTTGGGTAGCTTCAATTATTCGTTTGTGCAAGGACCTGATTGCATCATCAATTGCACTGGAAGGTAGTTTTTTCCAATGACACAATTTCATCTTCCCCCAGAATGCCCTGAAGGGGTAAAATTTCCTAGGGTGTTAAAGATTGGGTTTAGGGGGTTTAAGGTATTCTAAATGGAGAAGTTTGTAGTTGTATTATAACGGGGATATGGTCAGATCCTACATTTTCCACCAGGAGATATAGACAGTGAAAGATGTCACAGTCTCTGTTTGTCAGTACTATATCTGGTGTCCCTGGATGAGGTCCAATGTACGATTTGAAGAATGGGCCTTGAAATGACAAGTTTTCTAGCTGTCATGATATTAAAGAGTTGTTTTCTTTTAAGTCACCCAGTGGAAATTTACCAGCTCCACAGTTTAAAGAGGGCAGGGTGATGAGCATTAAAATCCCCCGCTAGAATTGTTGGAAAAATTTCTGCTTATTATCCTATGTAGAGGAATTGACTCTTATATGGCTGTCTCGGGGGAAAATGTCCATTTCCCTATCACTAGTTGTCCATGCGACGTTGTTAGTTCTATTGCAAGATGTTATCTTCATCAACATGAATATTTTTAAATGTATATCCTAATTTAACCAAGATGGCTACGCCACTAAAGGGTCCTCTCGATTTCTCCACAGTACAGTATCCACGTAATTTAATATGTTGATCAACTCTTGCAGCTGTCTCGTTCAAAAGTATAACATCGGGATTGTAGTTATGTAGTTCAACCTCAAGAAAGGGAACGGTTATTAAAGAAATGTTGAACATTAAGTTGGAAAATTGTAATCCCCATTATTGCTTATTCTTCGCTCGTACACTGCGTTCTGAACGCCTGCGAGTAATGTTATGTGTTGTATCTACACTATCCCTGCTGGACTCGTCAAGGGGAGGAGGGAGCTTTTGCGTGGATGCTTGTGTATTAAAAATTTCCATCATCTTCACTAGAGGCAGTAATATTAACAGACTCATTAGAATCGTTAGAGTCGTTAGAATCGTTAGAGTCGTTAGAGTCATCATCATAAAACGAGGTATGCTATTCTCAGTTTCAGGAAGCAGAGGCTCGTGGAGTTAATGGGGACTGTGTAGGCTCCAAGTGAATATTAGATTTGGCAAGGCGAGTTACCTTGGGAAAGTTCCTGTTCAGCAGGATCAGTACAATAGCGAGAGAGTAGGCACCACTTTCTGGGGCATTGTTATGTTCAGGTGTTGACTTATCGGGTTGAGAGGAGTTGACAACCTGGGTTTGAGAGGAGGGCCCATCCCTGGGCCAGGGATGACTTAGGCTTATTTTTAGATGTAGAGTATGGTACATACTTTTTGTTAATGAGAAGGCTGGGTCATAATGGCCTTCACATTTTCAGGGATAATGATGGGAGTGATCCCATTAGCCTTTAACAGATCATTTAAAACACGAGAGCAGAGTTGAATATCACCACCTGCTGTGTCTTTGGCCACCAAGTACATTAGTTGTGCTCTCGTTATATCCCCGTCTGTGGATACCTGAGACACATGAGATGCGACTGAACCTTGTTGTTGTGTCTGTTGTAAGTGAGGGTTAGATTGGGGCGCTCCAAGAGGGGCAGAATTCCAAACATTGGAACCATTGGTAGAGACCTGAGGAGTTACTTATACCCTCCGTTGTCAAAACTTGACCTACCCTATACCCTTCCATACCAACCTGAACATTCAACCTTATTATCTCCATTGCCTTTCTCCTCCTGTGTTGACTCCTCAACACACAAGCCGACGGCCAATCTCCCCACAATACCTCTTCTAGTCCCCGCTTTATTCTTTCCCCATCAAACCTCTCATTTTGTAAATTCCTAATATTTTCCTTTAAACTCTCAATTTCGATAACAGGATAATTTGTATAGCATTCGCACAGCTGCCCTTCAAGGTATCTTTGTAAACCGTACTTTAACTAATTATACCTTTTCCCTTTACTAATATAATATTCTTTAATACGCTGTTTGGCTACTGATTCCCACCAAGTTACCAAGGCATCATGCCCAGGAGCTTCTAATACTAAACGTTCCTACATTTGCCCAAAAGACATGCAACTTTCCTCACCCTGTAGTAACTTTACATTTAATTTCCAACAATTTTGACCCCTACGAGGCATTCCCTCAATATCTGCATCCATCACTACACTCCTATGGTCTGAAAAAACCACATCCACCATTAGCACACTTTGCACATTTACTGCGCGAGGCACATACATACGATCCAACCTCGCTGCATAATCACGTCTAACAAAAGTATGCTCTACTACCCCCCCCCCCGCATATATCCTTTAATCCCACCCTGTTAATAAATCCCCCCAAAAACCCCAAACAACACCCCCCTCCTCTAGGCTCCACATCCTTACGTTCATATCACACAGTTCCAATCTCCACCAATTATTGCTATATTTTGGGAAGGCACACAACTAATATACTAGGACTTCTTGAACAAAGTTAGTTTTAATATGCACATCTCCCTCTGCTGGGGCCATATACACACCCAAACTAATTTGTACCCAACCCCATAATCCATCCACTCTAATCACCCCCCCCTCCCCCCCTTCAAAACTGTCTCACTACAAACGGGCTAGTTTCCCTCACCAGAATGGCAGCTCCTCCTTTCAAACCCTGTCGCATGCTCCATGTACACATTATATCCACTCATTTCCAACTCGTATCCTGCTCTGTAATTGTGTTCCCTCTATGAACACTACATCCACACCAAGTCGCACCAAATACTCGTTAAAAACCCCTACGCTTCCTCTCAGTTCTCAATCCGTTAATATTTATTGTCAAACACTTAAATTCAACAAATGGGCTTTCCTTTTGTCCCCCGGGATTGACTTATCTCCCGTACGTTTTGCGACACCCCTTTCCATCCCCCCTTTTTGAGAACCACATTTGCAAAACCCCTGATCCTTGAGTTCACTGGACCCTCTCCGCGGACCTCCGCCCAAGACTTTTTCCCAGGGTGTGGGCAGGAGTGAGCACGTAAACCATCCCCCGGCCGGGATTGAACCCGCGGTCATAGAGTCTCAAAACTCCAGCCCGTCGCGTTAGCCACTAGTGGCTAAGCGAGGGGCTGGAGTTTTTAGACTCTATGACCGCGGGTTCCCAAACCTGGGCCCGGGGGGATGGTTTATTTGCAATCGTGTCATTACGATTTCTTTAGTCAGTGGCACGTCATTCTGAGTCTAATGTGGCAACAGTGCACTTTTGTGTCCTACCCTCCCCCCTGCATTGTGACGTCTGTTGCAGCATCTGGGTGCACCTCCACCTCCATGCATGCACCCTCAATCCATTTGTCGCACTCTGCGGTATACCTCCCTTTTCCCACCACGCCGTCTCCTCAGCCGACCTCAGAACTAAGCCTGGGTCCCCCACATGTCCGATGATCGTATCATCTAACAAGACGTCCAACGCCTTTACTAAAGACGCTTCTACTTCTTCTTTACCCAAATCTGGTATTCTCTCTTCGAATATCTGATGTATGTCCAACGACGAAGATTCTCCCTATTGTGTTACATCTGCTGATTCCATCTCCTTTGCTTTATCCACCTCCTCGCTCGATGACAACCCTTGTTTAGACAGTGTTGCAAAAGACTGCTCTCGCTCCTCACCAGCCTCGTCCACTGCCTGCAGTTGCTGTTGTACTGGGTATCCAAGTCGCTTTCCACACTGCGCCGCAATGTGGTCATATGACCCACACAGGCGACACGTACGTCGTTGCCCCGCGTATGTTACATAAACTTGAGTTCTAAAATCCTGTAACACTACATAAGATGGTATTGGGTGTCGTAGTGTCATTTTAACAGAATATGTTCCCTCAAGCATTCCTGCATACGGTCCAGTTGCCCACCGCCCCGCAGTCGTCATGTGAACCGTCCCATAATTACATAGTTCTTATTTTAACACATGTGTAGTATCTAGATACATCATTGAGATGCACTGACACAGCTGAGTTGACCGGTATGGTGATCTCCTGATACTTGTCTACCACTGCCTCGTAGACATGTGCAGATGTTAATTTTACGAAGATCCTAGTTGTTCAATTTAGTGCTATACCACTAATCTCTTCATTTGTAATACCGTATGTATCGTGGATGATCGCCGGTAGCAACAAATCCATTGAAGATCCCATGACAGCCCCACGGGTCAGCTCAACACAAACAGTATTGATGCGTCTCTTGATGATCATCGCCATGTTGGAGAAAATAAAGTTGCCACCAACCAACGCTAGGGGCAGCAGCTCAAACAGGTAAACTGCGCAGAAAACAAACTCAATCAGGAGCATCTGCGCAGCACGTCCACACGGCCCGAGAGTGATGAGGACAATGTGGAGGCTTGTGTACTACCACAATGACAAGGTTTTGGTTTTCAATCTTTACTGCCAAAACTTCAACTACATCATTTGAGGTGTTCAGTAGTTCTGTGCAAATGAACGACTCTGTGATGTACAGACCCATCCCCCCTTGTTGCCTGTTTAGTCTGTCACATCGGAATAGGTTATAACCTGAGTGGCATGCAAAGATTACGTAACCTTTATTCGGAGCATGTACACACCCTCATTTACAGGCTATCTCCCCCAACCAGCAAACCAGGTGACTGAGGGTTGACGATGGGGCCCCCGTCGGTCAACCAGTACCTAGGTTCCAGCCAATGAGAAGATGGTTTTGGCAATCGCAGAGGTTATGTGGGTACCACCCTCCTGTCTGCTCTTGTCATTCCCATTCTAGAGCTGGTTGAAGCACGGTCTGCTCTCTAGTGGTTCTGCCTTGCTTACCGAGGAGTGCACTAATACCTATCGCTGTACATACTGTATATAGTGTACATACTTCTGTTCTAAATTGGTGAAGGATAATATAAATCAAAAGTTTTCTGCTGTGTTTATTTTGCTCCATTTACACCCTGGATAACAGGGCATTTGGACTCCTGGGTTGTAATATGGGTAGCCTGTCCGAGAACTGGAGCTGGACTTAGAGAATGGGTTGAGCCTAGGGTGAAGCTGGAAGTAGGAACATTGTATAGATTGCTGTTTGGCATTGCATTAGCTTTGCCAACGCTTTACAAACTTTGCGTGTCAGTTGCTTTGTTATGGTCAGCCTCGCTATTGTGTGATCGTTCAACAGCTCGCTACTAGCCTGATCGGTGTGAAGATTTTGCAGTCAGCTTTGCTATTGTGTATCCACCTTGTAGGCGTATGCGCGTTCTGCAAATAACGTGTTACGTTGGGGTATTCTACAATCGTACTGTGCATAGCAAATAACTTATACAATGGGGTATGCCACCTAGACGAGTCAGACGTCTTGTGTCGGCATATACTTTGTTTAACCTACCTAAATTGTCCCTACAGCGTTGTTGGCAAATTGCTCGTTCCATTGGCATTGATTACGAACGCACTCTCACAGCTGCTCAACTGCGTTCACTGATCACTGACAAACTTCGAGAAGAAGAGATAGCACATCAGATTCCTCCCTCTATGGGAGATAGGAACGAAACTCCTATGTTCTCGCAGGAGGAAGATGATATATCAACGGAGCAAAATCGTTAGTCTAGTGCAGCAGGGTTGTCTCAAGGTGAATCAGCGGTGTTGGCACTTGAGCTGGCAAAAATCAATCTTGAGCAGACTAGGGAACAGAGAGCATTTACAAAAGAAGAATTTGATAGGGAAAAAGAAAGGAGGCAATATTCGCATTCTGTAAATGACTTTAGTTTACAGAAAGCAGTACAGCTTGTTCCCCGCTTCAATGAGGCCGAACCAGAACAATTTTTCGAAGCTTTCGAAAATCAGGCTCGAGCCTTGAGGTGGCTGGAACAGCATTGGGCATCGTTGGTTCACACAACATTGTTAGGTAAGGCAGAGGAATTTACGTCAGTGTTAAATGACACTGATTTTTCCGATTATAAAGTAGTGAAGACCACAGTGTTGGGAGCATATACTTGTATCCCAGCTAAGTATCGGAAGCTTTTCAAGCCAGGCAGACGACAGCTTGGTCAATCACTGGTTGATTTTGTGCGACAGCAGACCAAAGCTTTTACCAGCTGGTATAAAGCAAGTGGTGTTGCTACCTTCGATGATCATGTGCAGCTTATTCTGACTGACAACGTGCTGGAGTCTGTGGGACCAGAGGTTCGAGTCTTTCTGCAGGATCGTGACTTAATCACTGCAGTGGAGGCAGCCAGGTTGGCTGATACCTTTGAAACTAACCGCTCCCTGTCCGAGCGGTCCCGTCTCTCTTTTCAACACCCTGGCATGAGCAGAGATCGTCAACCTTGGAGAATGAAGTGCCAGCCGGAGGGAGAACGTCTACGTCAGCCAATTAAGTCACCTGATGAGCCACGCTTCTCAACTTATGGTCCACCTGGTGAGAGACAAACTACTCAACATGGTGCATCTCGACAACAGCATCCAGAGACACCAGCCAGAGCGACACCAGTTGCAACGAAAGCAGGGAGTAAAGGGCAAGCCTGTAGTCTGGTACATGAGTAACCAAGTAGGTCACATCCGTCCCAACTGCCCCCAAAAACCCCAACCCATTGGGAAAATCTCTAATATCCATTGTAACATGTCCCTGAAAGAAGTAGAAAATGGGATGGCCCCTTATTACTGTAAGAGTCTTATTTCCCTTCAGGAAAACTCCAAAACAACTGAAGTCAAAACCTTTAGAGATATTGGAGCATATTGCTCACTTATAAGAGAGGGAATATTACCCCTTTCAAAGAACACTTCCTTGAATTCCTCTATTTTATTGGAAGCATTTTGAGGAGCTATATATTCTGTCCCTTTGCATAAAATTTATGTAGAGTGCAAATATTACGCTGGGTACTTGACTGTGGGTGTATCCAAAGGATTCCTTATGAAAGATGCCATGTTATTACTGGGTAATAACATTACCACTACTAGTGTATGTCCTGAACCCATAATGATTAATTCTTCTCCGGTGTTGGCCATAACTCGGGTAACATCCCAAGGGCTGTCTGGCGAGAATGTTGACCTATCCTTGGATGAGCTTCGTAGATCAAGTGAACAGACCCAGATCAAGCCTTCCTATTCCAAGGTTCCAGGATTGCCAGATATCTGTTTCCATGCCCGAGGGACTGTACTACCGGGAATAACAACGAAAGGACCCTTCTTTAAATTTCGCTTTTCAGGCAGCCATGGGTAAATCCTCTTTGGATCATCCGGTCAAGTATAAACTTAAAAACGACTATTTGATCTGTACTGAGACTGGTAAGGAGATAGGCCGGCAATTGTCTGACAGGTTAGTAGTTCCAACAAAGTTTAGACCTCAAATATTGAATATAGCTCATAATACTTCATTAGGAGGTCACTTAGGAATTACTAAAACATTATATAGAATCACAAAAGAATTTTATTGGCCAAAATTAAAGCAGGATGTGAAGAATCATATCCGGTGTTGCCGAGAATGTCAGCAAGTAGGGATACCTGGATATTCCATTAAACCTGCACCTCTTCAACCTATACCTGCTGATGGAGAACCTTTTGCAGATTTAATTATAGATTGTGTAGGTCCACTACCTAGATCAAAGTCGAGAAATCAGTATTTATTTACCCTTATGGTTTTAATATAGATCCCGAAAAGAAGGCTTAGGGGAGGATAGAGATGGATACGTGAAGGGGTTAGATGGTAATTGGAGGGGGTTAGATGGTTAGGTGGCATGAGGGGGGAGAGATGGTTAAGGGGTGGGGAGAGAGGGCTAGAGAGAGAGGGATAGATGGTTAGGGGGAGGGGGGGAGAGAGATGGTTTGGGGGGCGTGGGGAGAGATGGCTAAGAGAGGGAGAAGATGGTTAGATGGGAGGGGGAGAGATGGCTAGAGAGAGGGGGAGAGATGGTGAGGGTGGGGAGGGGGAGAGAGAGAGATGGCTAGAGAGAGAGGGGAGAGATGGTTGTTTGGGGGAAGGGTGAGAGATGGCTAGAGAGAGGGGAGTGATGGTTAGGGGGTAGGCAGGGGGAGAGATGGCTAGCGTGAGGGGTGAGAGGGTTAGGGGGCGAGGGGGGGATGGCTAGGAGCGACGGGGGAGAGATGGTTAGGAGGGAGGGGAGAGATGGCTAGAGAGAGGAGGAAAGATGGTTAGGGGAGGGGAGAGATGGCTAGAGAGAGGGAGAGTGGTTTGGGGGAGGGGGGAGAGTGGCTTAGAGAGGGGCAGCAGAGATGGATAGGGGGAGGGGGGGAGAGGAGAAGATGGCGAGAGGGGTGAGAGGCGTTAGGGGGAGGGGGAGAGATGGCTAGAGAGAGGGGAGAGATGCTTAGTGGGCGGGGGAGAGATGGTTAGTTGAGATGGGAGAGAAGTAGGGGAGAGGGGAGAGAGATTGGTTAGAGAGAGAGGAGAGATGGTTAGGGGGTGAGGGGGGGGAGAGATGGTTAGGGGGAGGGGGGAGGGAGTCGTTGGTTAGGGAGGGGGTAGAGATGGTTGGGGGAGAGGGAGGGGAAGAGATGGTTAGGGGGAGGGGGAGAGATGGTTAGGGCTGGGGGGAGAGATGGTTTTTAGGGGGAGGGGGAGGAGGAAGATGGTTAGGAGGAGGGGAATGAGACGGTTAGGGGGAGGGGAGGATTGGGTTAGTAGGGGTGAGGGGGAGGGGTGAGAGGTTAGAGAGAGGGGAGGAGTTGGTTAGGGGGAGGGGAGAGATGGGTTAGGGGGAGGGGGAGAGATGGTTAGGGGGGAGGGGGAGAGATACGGTTTGGGGGTGGGGGAAAGAGCATTGGTTAGGGGTGAGAGGGGGAGAGATGGTTAGGGGAGGGGAGAGATGGTTAGGGGGAGGGGAGAGAATGGTTAGGGGGATGGGGAGAGGGAGAGGATGGTTAGGGGGAGGGGGAAGAGCTGGTTAGGGGGAGGGGAGAGATGGTTAGGGGGAGGGGGAGAGAGAGATGGGTAGGGGAGGGGGAGAGATGGTTAGGGGAGGGGGAGGCACAATGGTTTGGGGGGTTAAGGGGAGGGGGAGAGATGGTTAGGGGGAGAGGGGAGGATGGTTAAGGGTGAGGGGGAGTGCCATGGTTAGGGGGGAGGGTGGGAGAAATGGTCTAGGGGGAGGGGAGAGTTGGTTAGGGGCGTATGGGAGAGGAGGGAGAGATGGTTAGGTGGGAGGGGGAAGAGAAATTGGTTAGGGGAGGGGAGAGGTGGTTAAGGGGGGAGGGGGAGAGATGTTAGGGGGAGGGGGAGGGATGGTAAGGGGGTGGGGAGAAGATGGTTAGGGGATGGGGAAGAGATGATAGGGGGAGGGGGTAGAGATGGTTAGGGGGAGGCTCAAATTTGTGTCCCAACTCTTTTTTTTTCCTGTGACACGGTGTGTGTGGTGTGTGTGAGGTGTGTGTGTGTGTGTGATGTGTGTGTGTGTGTGTGTGTGTGTGTTGTGTGTGCGTGTGATTGTGTGTGTGTGTGTGTTGTGTGTGTGTGTGTGTGTGTGTGCTGTGTGTGATTGTGTGTGTTGAGATTGTGTGTGAGTGAGTGTGGTGTTGTTGTGTGTGTGTGTGTGTGTGTGTGTGTTGTGTGTGTGTGTGTGTGTGTGTGTGTGTGTGTGTGTGTGTGTGTGTGATTGAGTGTGTGTGTGTGTGTGTAGTGTCGTGTGTGTGTGTGTGTGTGTGTATGTGTGTGTGTGTGATTGTGTGTGAGTGTGTGTGTGTGTGTGTGTGTTTGTGTGTGTGTCGTGTGTGTGTTGTGTGTGTGTGTGTGTGTGTGTGTGTGTGTGTGTGTGATTGTGGATGTGTGTGTGTGTGATGTGTGTGTGTGTGTGTGTGTGTGTGTGGTGTGATTGTGTGTGTGTGTGTGATTGTGTGTGAGTGTGTGTGTGTGTGTGTGTGTGTGTGTGTGTGTGGTGTGTGTGTGTGTGTGTGTGTGTGTGTGATTGTGTGTGTGTGTGATTGTCGTGTGTTGTGTTCAGTGTGTGTGTGTGTATGTGTGTGTGTGTGTTGTGTATGCTGTGTGTGTGTGTGTGTGTGTGATGTGTGATTTGTGTGGATTGGTGTGGGGTGGTGGTGATTGTGTGTGTGTGTGATTGTTTGTGTGTGTTGTGTGTGGGTGTGTGTGTGTGTGTGTGTGTGTGTGTGTGTGTGTGTGTGTGTGTGTGATAGTGTGTGACGTGTTAGTGTACTCACCTATTTGTACTAAACATATTTGTGGTTGCAGGGTCGAGTCACAGCTCCTGGCCCCGCCTCTTAGCAGATTGCTACTAGGTTCCTCTTCTCCTTGCCCCCATTGAGCTTTATCATACCTCGCCTTAAAACTATGTATGGTTCATGCTTCCACCACATCACTCTTCTAGGCTATTCCATGGCCTGACACACAACCTACTCTATGACTGAGAAATACTTCCTAACATCCCTTTGATTCATCTGAGAGTGTGTGTGTGTGGGTGTGTGTTGTGTGATTGTGTGTGTTGTGTGTGTGTGTGATTGGGTGGGTGTGTGTGTGTTGTGTGATTGTGTGTGTGTTTGTGTGTGTACTCAAACCTTTTTGTACTCACCTATTTGTGGTTGCAGGGGTCGAGTCTAGCTCCTGGCCCCGCCTCCTCAAATCACTTGCTAGGCTATTCCGTGGCCTCTGCCTGACTACTTATGACTGTAGAAATACTTCCTAACATCCCTTTTGAATCTTCTGAGTGTGTGTGGGTGTGTGTGTGGGTGTGTGTGATTGTGTGTGTGATGTGTGTGTGTGTGTGTGCCTGCTGTGTGTTGTGTGTGGGTGTGTGTGTGTGTGTGATTGTGTGTGCTGTGTGTTGTGTGTGTATCACCTATTTGTACTCACCATTTGTAGGTTGCAGGGGTCGAGTCATAGCTCCGGCCCCGCCTCTTCGCTGTTTGACTACTAGGTCTCTCTCTCCCGCCCCATGAGCTTTATCTTACCTCGCCTTAAAACTATGTATCGGTTCTGCCTCACCACATCACTGTTCTAGGCTATTCCATGGCCTGACTACTCTTATGACTGAAGATATACTTCATAACATCCCTTGATTCTTCTGAGTCTCAACTTCCAATTGTGACTCTTGTGTCTTGTGTCCCATCTCTGGAAACATCCCGTCTTTGTCTCCACCTTGTCTATTCTGCGCAGTATTTTTATATGTCGTTATAATGTGTCCCTGACCCTCCTGGCCTCCAGTGTCGGTACGCCGAATTTCCCTCAACCTTTCTTCGTAGGACAATCCCAGTAGCCTTGGGGACTAGTCTTGTTGCAAACTTTTTCCACTTTCTCATAATTTCTTGACGTGCTTGGTTCCAAAACTGGATTCCTAATGGTGCTACATACTCCAGTATGGGCCTAGAGGTTAAATGTATTAAGTGTCTTAAACGAATCCTTACTGTTGATATTCGGAACGCTATCATTAGGTTTGCCAGGCGCCCCGTATGCTGCTGCAGGTATCTGATTGATGTGCGCTAGGAGATATGCTCGGTGATTTAACACTCACCCCCAGATCTTTTTCCGTTGAGTGAGGTTTGCAGTCTTTGGCCATCTAACTTATGTGGGTGTGTGTGTGTGTGTGTGGATGTGAGTGTGTGTGTGTGTGTGTGTGTGTGTGTGTTGTGTGTGTGTGTGTGTGTGTGTGTGTGTAGTGGTTTTATTGTGGTTGTAGGAGTCGAGTTATAGCTGCTGGGCCACCGCATTATCACTGACTGCTACTAGGCCCTCTCTCTCCCTGCTCCATGAGTTAATACATGGTGTCGGTTCCCTCCTCCACTACGTTCATTTGCAAGACCATTCCACTTCCCAGACAAGTCTATGACTAAAGAAATACTTCCTAACATCCCTTTGACTCATTCAGAGTCTTCAACTTCCAATTACGACCTCTTGTTTCTTTGTCTCAACTCTAGAATATACTGCCTCTCTCAACCTTGTCAAAATTCCTCGTAATATTTTGTATATCGTTTCATGTCTCCTCTAACCCATAGCCGTCGTCTTTTTCATTCGTAGGTTTATCATTCCCTTAGCTCTGAACTAGGTCATTGTTGCAAACCTTTGCACTTTCTCTAGTTTCTTTACATGCCTGACCAGGTGTCGGTTCCAAACTGGTGCTGCATACTCCAGTATGCATGTGACGCACACGGTGTACAGAGTCTATAAAGATTCCTTACTGAGGTAAAGAAACGTTTATTCTCTAGTTTGCAAGGCACCCATATGCTGCAGCAGTTATCTGGTTGATATACGCCTCAGGAGATGTGCTCGGTATTTAAATCACCCCAAGATCCTTTTCTCTGAGTGAGGTTTGCAGTTTTTTGGCCACCAAGCCCATAACTCTGTCTGCTGTATTCTTTGTCTTTCCCGATCTTCAAGACTTTGAATTTGGCAGGGTTAAATGCGAGGAGCCTGTTGTGCGACATCTTGCAGCTGTCAAGGTCCTCTTTGTAGTCCTGTTGTTGATCCTCATCCGATTTAATTACATTAACTTCACTTTCATCTGAGTCTATCCTTCATCATGTCATTCACATATAATTAAAAGGGCATGGTCCTAGGACCTAATTATGTGGTGGAACCCCGTTCGTAACATGCACCACTATGACACCTCTACATAGCATGACTCGCTGTTGCTCCTGTCAGGTATTCTCTGATTCACTCAATGCCCTCTCTGTTATGTGTGCCTGATCCTCTAGCTTTTCCACTAATCTCTTGTGAGAAACTGTGTCAAAGGCCTTCTTCAGTCCAAGAAAAATGCAATCTACCACCCCTCTCTCTTGGGTTTCGTACTTCGTACCTGGCCCATAAAACTCCAGTTGGTTTCTGACACAAGATTTTCCTTCCCTGAATCTGTGCTGGTTGTCATATATAAGGTGTTTCCGTCTTTAGGTGCTCCACCACTCTCTTCCTGATAATCTTTTCCATAACTTTGCATACTATAACACGTTAGTGACCACCTGGTCTGTAATTTAGTGCCTTTGGTCTGAACCTTTCTTAAAATTTGGACTACATTTGCCGTCTTCCATATCTCAGCTATTTGCCCAGTTTCAATTGATGTGTTAAAATTGCGGTTATTGGCACACATAGTTGTTAGGTGGTGTAGATAACAAGACTGTGTGTATATACTTCAGCACTTGTTGATATATCTTTTGTTGGTGTACATCCCCTGTTCTGACTTCCCAGAGTCCTTGCTGTCTCCACTGTAAATACTTCCTTCAATCTCATGTTGAGCTCCTCACATACTTCTTGGTTGTTTCTTCTGAGCTCCACCTTTTTCCCTCAGCCTCATTACCTGGTCCTTGACTGTTTTCTTTCTCCTGCAGTGGTTATACAAGAGCTTCAGGTTAGACTTGATATTCGATGCTATGTCGTTTTCGTATTGTCTCAGGGCCTACATCCTTATCAGTGCATTCTCGTTTCTGGCTCTTCAACTCATCTCTTTATTTTCCTGGGTTCTTTGTCTTCATTATATTTTCCATTCATTCTATAGTGCACTTAGTTTTTGACTCCCTAACACAATTTGTAAACCAAGGGTAGTTCTGGTCTTCCCATTATTTATGTTGCCCTTGGGAACAAACCTTCCTCTACTATTGTATTTTGCTATTACATAGATCCATTCGTTTCTAATTTTCCTTCCATCTCTGTTCACTGAAACTCTGCAGGAAGTTTTCCCAGGCTGTGTAGTCTCCTCTTTTGTAGTTTGCCTTTTCCCATTCTACTCCTGCTACCCTTTCACTTGTATCTCTACTTGTATCAAAAGCTCAGAACCCGAGCTCACTGCTCGAGGGGCCTGTCATATGTTGATGTCCTCGATGTCCGAGCTACTCAGGGTGAATACGAGGTCCAGTCTTGCTGATTCTTCCTCACCTCTCTCTCTCTCTCTGGGACTGTCCCTAACATGTTGATGCATGAGTTTTTCGTGTTTCGGGACTCCAGTGTGACTCCAGGTTTTCCCAGTCATCTCTTTGTGATTGAAATCACCATAAACTAGTAATCTTTACACTACCTGTCAGTTCTTTGGCCCATCTCAGAGTGTGTTATCATTGCTTGTTGCTTTCTCATAATTTTTCTCTTGGGGACTCTCCGCAGTCTGTGGCAGGTTGTACTCATCGGACAAGACTACCTTATGATCCCAGGACTGAATTGTAAATTCTATGTAGTCACCTCCTCGCCCATTTCGTTAATTCTTTCCGTTCCTCAAATCCCCATTGGTACTTAATGTGGAAATGCACCTACTCAGCCTCTGCTCCCTCTATCTTTCCTAGGATTTGGATATCCAGGTGGGAATATTGCGTCTGTTATCATCCTTGTGAATGTTGTTTCTCGTGTGTGTTATATAATATCTTGATTCTTTTGGAGTGCTCTAGTGTCCTCATACCAATGAACTGGACGGGCTCTATTTTCGGTGTGTCATCAAGCAAATTTGCTTATGTCGTTTTTCTTCCCTCATCTATGTCGTTTATGTAAATATTGTGGAACAACTACGGGCCCACCAACATGACCCATGAGGACACCGGCCTGTGATCGTACACCCACTTGATTTCTAACCCATTTATGTAAACTCTGATGCCTATTTGTCAAGCAATGCCTTACCCATGAAAAAAAATTCTCCTACTATTCCGTGTGTCCTTACGTTTCCGTCAATAGCCTTTTGCTGTGGAACTCTATCGAAAGCCTTACTGAAAGTCCATATACACAATATCATATTCATTACCATGATCTACCCTCCTCAAACACCTTAGTGAAAAAAGTTAGTAAATTCGTAAGACAGAAATGCCCCTTTGTTAAAGCCGTGTTGAGATTCATTAATCGAATCTGTTGCCTTGTCAATGATGGGCTACGAATGTTTCGACAATTTTGATTCTATAAAATGTTACCTCATGGAGGTGAAGCATTAAATTGTCTATAGTTCGAAGCCAAGGACATGTTCACCTGCCTTGTAAATTGGTATTAACAATTGACCATTTTCCACTATCAGGCCACTTTGCCAGTTTGTATTGATATGTTAAAAGTTAGCCAAAGGTCTGTTAAGTTCCTCTTTACATTCCCTTTAACACTTGCAATCAGTTCATCAGGGCCCTGGGGATTTGTTAGGTTTTAGTTTCTCTGTTTGTCTGAGGACCCATGTCACTAGTTACTGCAATCGTGCATAGTTTATTATCATCCTGTTATTACATAATCTATTAATTTCAGGAATATCCTAGTATTTTTCCTGGGTGAAAACTGAGAGGAAATAGGTACTGAGAATTTCTCAACATATTCCTTATCACTGTCAGTGATCATGACAGAGTTATTCTTAAGCGGGTCATTCTTCTCCCTATACTGAAAGAACATTTGGGATTAGTCTTTGTATCCCTTGTGACCTTAGCCTCACAATCCCTTTGCTGTTTCCTATTCCTTTCTTTATTTCTCTCTTTAATTGAATATATTTAATTTTTTAACTGCAATTCCCTCTTTTGATACGCCTATATATTGCATATCTTTTGACAGTGAGATGTTTCAATCTATTGTCCATTCCTTTGGGATCATTTTTGGTTAGATTAATTTCCCTACTCAGGAACAAAAGTTGTTGGGCAGCTAAGAACTTATGCTCTGAAAAACGTCATATGGCCATCCAAGATGGCTACCTGACCCATGTCAGGGACATCCCAATTTAGCCCCACCCAGGTAATTTTTCAGTCATGGGGGAGAACGAGAGAGAGCGAGAGAGAGTGGGATGGCGATCGAAGGGGAAGGGGCAGAGGGCGGAAAGGAGGGAGGGCAGGATGGGGGATAGAGTGAGCTCTTGAAACTGGGGAGTACTATGGTTGTGTGTGTGTGTTGTGTGTGTGTGGTGTGTGTGTACTCACTGTTGTACTCACCTAATGAGGATGAAGGGGTCGAGTCCAAGCCTCTGGCCATGCCTCTTTCACTGGTACGCTACTAGGTCAACTCTCAATGACCGTGAGCTTTTCATACTCTCTGTTTTTTTAAAAGCTATTTGGATCCTTGTGTGTGTGTGTGTGTGTGTGTGTGTGTTGTGTGTGTGTGTGTCACGTGTGTGTGTAATGTGTGTGTGGTTCTCACCTAGTTGAGGTTGCAAGGGGTCGAGCGTTGCTCGCCCTGCCTCTTAATAGGTCGCTACTAGGTCACTCTCCCTGAAACGTGAGCTTTAATCATACCTCTGCTTAAAGATATGTATTGATTCTGCTCCACTACATATTTTCCCCAAAAACTATTCCACTTCCTGACTAACTCTGTAGCTGAAGACGAATACTTCCTAAACATCCCTTGATTAACTGTGTCTTCAACTTCAAACTCTGTCCCCTGTTTCTGTTTAACTGGAGTTTACCTGGAGAGAGTTCCGGGGGTCAACCCCCCGCGGCCCGGTCTGAGACCAGGCCCTCCTGGTGGGATCAGAGCCTGATCAGACAGGCTGTTGCTGCTGGCTGCACGCAAAACTCAACATACGTGCCACAGCCCCGGCTGATCCGGAACTGACTTTTGGGTTCCGGATCAGCCGGGGCTGTGGCTCGTATGTGGGTTTGTTCCCATCTCTTAGACATCCTGCTTTGTCAACCTTTCAATTCTCTTAATTATTTTGTATGTCGTTATCATGTACCCACCACATCCTCCGTACTCCAGTGTCGTCAGGTCCGATTTCCTTTAACCTCTCCTTGTTGGACATACCCTCTTAGCTCTGGGACTAGTCTTGTTGGCAATCCTTTGACATTTAACTCCACAATAGGGGCCTATCAGTACATGTGTACAGGGTCATGAACGATTCCTTATTAAGATGTCAGAATACTGTTCTGAGGTTGATATGCACTTCAGGAAATGTGCCTGGTGTTATACTCACCACAAGATCTTTTTCCTTGAGCGAGGTTTGTAGTCTCTGGCTCCCTAGACTGTACTCATATGCGGTCTTCTTTGCCCTTCCCCAATCTTCATGACTTTGCACTTGGTGGAGTTGAACTTCGCAGTCAATTGCTGGGCCAGGTCTGCAGCCTGTGCAGATCTTTTTGTAGTTCTGCCAGGTCTTCGATCGAATGAGTTCTCATCAACTTCACGTCATCTGCAAACAAGGACACTTCAGAGACTATTCCTTCCGTCATGTCCTTCACAAATATCAGAACAGCACTGGTCATAGGATTGGACCCCTGTGGGACACCGCTGGTCAACAGGTGCCCACTCTGACATCTCGCCATGTACCATGACTCGCTGGCTGTCTTCATGGACAGTAATTCCAAAATCCATTGTCTATTGCCTTCCTTGTTTTCCCTGCTTGGTCCTCCAGTTTATTTGCTCTAATCTCTGTGGGAATTGTGTTCAAACGCCATCCTTCTTGCTGTCCAAGAAAATGACAGTCTAACCACCCCTTCTTCTCTCTTGTTTTACTGCTGTCACCATGTCATAGATACTCCAGTAAGTTTTGTGACACTGGGGATTTCCCATCACTGAAACCATGTTCGCTTGCTGTTGTTGTGATCATTCCTTTATAGGTGTTCCACCTCTTCTCATGATAATCTCTCCATGACCTTTGCATACTATAACATGTCAGTGACACTGGTCTGTAGTTTAATGGCTTCATGTCTGTCTCCTTTTTTAAAGATTGGACTACATTTGCTGTCTTCCAGGCCTAAGGCTATCTCCCTGTTTCGATAGATGTATTGAATATTGTTGCTAGGGTCAACATTAGTTGCCTGGCCCCTCTCTCACAAACCCATGATAAGAGATGATACCTGGCCCCATTGCCTTTGAGGTATCTAGCTCACTCATGAAGCCTCTTCACTTCTTCCTCGGTTGTGGTACTGGTCCAGCATTGGTGGTGTGTCCACCTCTCAGTCTTTCTGGAGTCCTCGTCTCCTCTGTGAACATTCTTTGAATCTGTTGTTTGAGTTCCCACATATTTCTTGTTCATTTCTTGTGGTCTCTCTTCCATCCTTTTTAGCCTGATTACCTAGTACTTGACTGTTGTTTTCCTCCTGATGTGGCTGTATAAACAGCTTTGGTCGGCCGGATTAGGCTTTCGCTGCTATGTCGTTTTCTTACTGTCGTTTGGCCTACCTTCTTATCTGTGATATTCATTTCTGGCTCTCTTCGACTTGCTTCCTTATTCTCCTGAAGTCCTTTGCCTTCTATATTTCTTCATTCCCTAGCCACACTTGTTTTTGCCTCCCTGCACCATTGGGTGAACCATGTGCTTATCCTGGAAATTTTCCTTAATTACTGTTACCCTTGGGTTACATACTATCATCAGCCTCCCTGCTCATTGTTGGCTAACTTATTTACATCATCTCATTAACTGGTTCCCTGGCAGTTTTCTGTCCCATTGAACCCCATTCAGGAAGCTTATCATTGCCGTGTAGTCCCCTTTCTTGTAGTTTGGCTTTCATTGTCCTGGCCTTCCTGCTTCCCCTCACTACTTGTAGCTCTAATGTGTATTTGAAGCTTTAAATCCACATTGATTGCTGGACAGCACAAGGGGTCTTTCATTTGGTGATGTCCTCAATATCTGCACTACTCAAGGTGAAAATACTAGGTCAGTCTTTGCTGGTTCATCCTCTCCTCTCTCTCTTTGTAGTGTCCCTTACGTGTTGGTACATGAAGTTTTCCAGTACCCACCTCAATTCTCTTATCCCTCCATGTTCTGGCCCCCATGTGGCTCCAAGTTCTACCAGTTGATCTCCTTGTGGTTAAACTTACCCTGTTCAGGAGCTTTTACCCTGGCATGCATGAGCTATTCTGGCCACTGAAGCCAGAGTGTTCAACCATCCCTCATTGCTCTCTTCATATTCTTGCCTTTGCCTCTGCTTTCTGTGGTGGGTTATACATCACTCCGATTACCACCTTGGGACCTCCAGAGTGAAGCATTCCCGCTATGTAATCGCTTGTTTCTCCGCTGTCTCCTCTCTCCAGCTCATCAAAATTCCATCAGTTTTTGATCAGCAGAGCCACTCCTCCACCCCTTCTGTTCCCTCTGTCTTTCCTCAGGATCTGGTATCCCGTTGGAAAGATGGCATCTGTTATCATACATGTAAGCTTGGTTTCTCTGAGAGCTATGATGTGCATTGATGCCTCTTTGACTATTTCATGCCACTCCCCAATTATTTGTTATTCCATTAGCGTTTTATTCCAACACTGGTTTCGGGAGCCTGTGAGTGTGGGAGACCTGATAGCATACTGTGGAATTCTATAGCTGGGTGTTGGGTGGAAGCTGTGAGTATGGATTGTAGTTTGTGTTGGGATGGTGTGGTAGGTTGTGCAGCTCTGAGGATAGTTCTGTGTGTGCTTGCCCTTGCTGCTCTGTCCTGCTCTGATTGACCTATGCTGGTTCTATCCTTGTCTCCTTTCCTAGCTCCTTTCACTTTTTTGTCCTCTCTCTCAGCTGCTGTCATTCTGTTGTATTCGGTCTGTGTCTAGGAACACCCTCTTGTACTCTTCAAAGTATTTCAACCGTGGTTTCTCTTGGAGGATCCTGTTCCGCACTGTTTCTGTCCTGAGAATCAGCTTGATTTGGTCGTGTTTTACTCCTTCAAGTACCCCACCTATTCTCTGAAAATTTACAATCTCGTCCATGTCTTCTTACCTATTTCCGGATGATGTTCACAATCTCCTTTCTTTCTGTTGTGTCTTTCAGTGTGTTTGCCCGTTCCTCATTTCTCTGAAGCCCATGGTTATAAAACACTGATTTTGCCCTTTCCTCCTCCCTTTGCCTCTCCTCTGTAATCTGGTTTCCTGTTCTGTACCATGTCATTTTCTCCCTTGTTTTTTCAGTGGCTCTTGGTTTAGCATGATTTTATCTCCACTATTTGAACTTCACCCTCTCATCTGCACCCAGTCTGCTCTCCCCTTTCACTCCTTGGCCCTTCTTGGCAGCTTATATGACCCATAGCATAATTATATCACCTTCCTTCCTGTTTGACTTCTCAGTTCTTATGCTGTGTCTTCTTGGTCAGTGCCACTGTAACTGCTTAAGCCTGATTTTCTCATCTTATAGCGGACCCCTTATCCTGGCTACTCGCAGTTTCGTCTTGTGCCTCCCAATTCTTTTCTCTTTCTCCAACCTTTTTTCTACATTTCACGAAAGCTCTGTCTCCATTGTTTCAGAATGCTACTCCCTAATTTTCTCTCCCACTCTTTTCCACTGCTCCCCTCTAACCAATCTCATCCCTACAAGAACCATTCTCATCTGATCCGGTTCCTTCCACTGCCACCATTTTTGTTCTCTTTTTTTTTCTTTTTTCCCTTTTCGTACCTTTTTTTACTCTTTTTTCTTTTTTTTTGAAAAGAGAGAAAAGAGTGTGCAGAGAGGAGAGAGAGAAATGGAAAACATAGAAGGAATGAGAGAGGGGGAGAGTGAGAAGGGAAAAGGGGGAGGGAGAGGAGAGAGAGAGTAGAGCGAGAGAGGAGAGAGAGAAGAGAAGAGAGAGAGAGGGAAGTGAGAGAGAGAGAGAGAGGAGAGGAGAGAGAGAGAGAGGAAAGAGTAGGGAAAAAGGTAGGGGAGATGGGGGGAGTGGGGGAGTAGAGAAGAGAAAAGGGGGGGGAGAGGTGAGAGAGAGAGGGGAGAGAGATCGAGAAGAGAGAGAGAGAGAGAGAGAAGAAAGGAGAGAGATAGGGGCAAAGAGATGGGGAGAGGGACAGGGGGAGAGAAGACAGGGAGAAGGGCGAGGAGAGTGGGGAGATCGCGAAGAGAGAGGTGGGGGAGAGAAGGATTGGGGAGAGAGAGGAGAGGAGGGCGAGAGAGAGAGAGAGAGAGGAGATGAGAGAGAGAGATGGGAAATGTGGAGAGAAGGAGAGGGGGAGAGATAATGAGAGGGTGGAGCGACGTTCAGAGGGGTGAGATGTTAGAGGGGGAGGTGTTAGAGGGGCAGGTTGTTGAGGGAAGAGAAGTTGGAGGGGAGAGATGTTAGAGGGGAGAGGATGGGTGAGAGGGGAGAGAGGAAGATATAGGCAAAGAGAGAGGATAGGTAGAGAGATAGGTTAGAGAGAGAGATGGTACAGAGAGAGATAGGAAGACGAGAGAAATAGGTAGAGAGAGAGGATAGGTATGCGAGAGAGAGAGAAAGAGAGGGGGAGATAGTTGGATTTGTGGACTGTTAGAGGGGGGTCAGTTTACAGGAAGGTGTGAAAAAAAAATATAAACCCTGTGTATGTGTGCATGTTGTAGACTACAGCTTTTTCAAGTGCCTGAACCCGCCGTGTTTCTGTGTGTTCGGTGTGTCGTGTGTGTGTTGTGTGTGTGTGTGTGTGATGTGTGTGTGTGTGTACTCCACCTAAGTTGTACTCACCCTAGTTGAGGTTGCGGGGGTCGAGTCCGAGCTCCTGGCCCCCGCCTCTTCACTGATCGCTCCTAGGTCACTCTCCTGAGCCGTGAGGCTTTATTCATACCTCTGCTTAAAGGCTATGTATGGACCTGCCTCCACTACATCGCTCCCAAATCTATTATTCACTTACTGACTACTCTGTGGGCTGAAGAAATACTTCCTTAACATCACTGTTTGATTCATCTGTGTCTTCAGCTTTCCAACTGGGTCCCCCATGTACTGCTGTCCAATCTCTGGAACATCCTGTCATTTGTCAACCTTGTCAATTCCTCTCAGTATTTTGTATGTCGTTATTCATGTCAACCCTATCTTCCTGTCCTCGTGTCGACAGGTTGATTTCCTTAACCTATCCTCGTAGGACATACCTCTTAGATCTGGACTAGTCTTGTTGCAACCTTTGCACTTTTCTCTAGTTTCTTCACGTGCTTGGCTAGGTGTGGGTTCCAAACTGTGTGCCACATCTCCAATATGGGCCTAACATATCACGGTGTACAGGGTCCTGAATGATTCCTTATTAAGATTGGCGGAATGTGTTCAGAGGTTTTGCTAGGCGCCCATATGCTGCAGGAGTTATTGGGTTGATGTGCGCTTCAGGCGATTGTGCCTGTGTTTTATAATCACCCAAGATCTTTTTCTGAGTGAGGTTTGTAGTCTTGACCCCTAGGACTGTACTCCGTTCTGCGGACCTTTCTTTGCCCTTCCCCTATCTCATGACTTTGCACTTGGTTGGGATTGAAACTCAGGGAGCCAATTGCTGGACCAGGTTCTGCAGCTGTCCAGTTTCCCTTTGTAGTTTGCCTGGTCTTCGATCGAGTGGAATTCTTCTCACAACTTCACGTCATCTGCAAACGGGAACTCAGGTCTATTCCTTCCGTCATGTCGTTTCACAAATACCAGAAACAGCAACTGGTCTAGGACTGACCCTGCGGGACACCCGCTGGTCACAGGTGCCCACTCTGACACCTCGCCACGTACATGCTCGATTGCTGGTGTGTGTGTGTGTGTTGTTGTGTTTGTGTGTAATGTGTGTGTGTATGTGTGGGTGTGTGTTTATGTGTGCGTGTTATGTGTCGTGTGTTGCCCCCCACTATCTAAGTATTATACTGGTAATAAATACAGTAGTAATACCAGGAATTCTAAAACTTACCAATAGTAATTCTTACACTTAGCAATTCTATTATAAAACACAGAAGTAATAGGTTGTAAAATTTAGCTATGTAGCAGCTTCTACCAAGTGTCTGACATTATCCCTCATTTGGCCCTGCTTTACTCCTCCACACTCTCAGTCAACACTATCTTCTACCTTACATTTGCTATTATACTCTAATTCTGGTATTTGCTGCAGGAGTGAGTGACCAGTATCTTAACAGTGTGCAAGACCAGAACAGAGCCCAATCAAACATGCAACCACAATAAGCGTGAGCAATACTTTCATGCGGCAGCGGTTCGGTGACAGGTTGCCAGGATGCTGATGACGTAGTCGTCCGTTACATTGGCCTTATATTCACTATTTGAAAAATTCCCTTCACCTGTGAGTTTATAACATATTTGCTGCATAACATCCCGCGTTCCTCAAGTGATTCATTTTCACTTAGTTAGAATACACTTCACATTCGGTGTTCACTTTATTGTATAATGGCATACAAACTGTTGTGGACGTCATGCTTAAGTAGGCCTACTGCCACCTTCCCCTTGTTGTATATTGTATTTTTCCTTTCCCCTTTTGCCTTATTAACTTTTTCACTCTCACTGTATGGTGCCCCACATATCTCTTGTTAACCAATATCTCTTGTGTGTGCGTGTGAGTGTGTGTGTTCATGTGTTGGGGGTGGGGGAGTTGCCAGGAGGTAGCTGGTTAAGGGGAGGGGAGAGATGGTTTGGGGAAGAAGCGAGCAAAGTGTGTATAGGGGGAGGGGATTCGTTGGTTAAGGAGGGGCAGAGAATGGTTAGGGGAGAGAGAGTGATGCTAAGGAAGTGGAGAGACGGTTATGGGGAGGGGGATAGTTGGTTAGGGGGAGGGGGGAGAGAGGTAAGAGGGAAGGGGAGATATGGTTTAGGGGCAGGGGGAGAGCGTGAGACGGGGGGAGAGGATACTTGTTAGGGAAGGGGGAGTGTGGTTAGGGGGGAAGGGGGAGAGAACGGGTAGGAAACAGGGGGATAGATGGCTAGGGGAGGGGGATGGATGGTTAGGAGGAGGGGAGAGATGGTTAGGGGAGTGGTAGAGATGCATTAGTGGGGAGGGGGATAGATGGTTAAGGAAGGGAGGAGAGATGGTTAGGGAGAGGGAGAGATGGTTATGGGAGGGGAGGATGGTTAGGAAGAGGGGGAGGTGGTTAGGGGGGGGGGGATAGATGGTTAAAGTGAGTGTGAGAATGGTTTTGGGGAGGGAGAGAGATTGTTAGGAGAGGGTTAGGATGGCTTTAGGGAGGGGGAGAGGGGGTTAGGGGAAGGAAGGATAGATGGTTACGGGAGGGGGAGAAATGGTTCAGGGGGGAGGGGGACAGATGGTTAGTGGGGAGGGAAGGGATGGTTAGGTGGAGAGGGAGAAGATTGATAGCAGGGGGAGAGGGGGAGAGGGGAGAGATGGTTAGGGGGTGGGCGGATAGTTGGTTAGGGGGGGAGGGGGGACGGTTAGGCGGGAAGGGGAGAGATGGTTAAGGGGAGGGGTAAAGTGGTTAGAGGCGAGTGTGGGATAGATGATTAGGGGGGGAGGCAAAGAGAGGTTAGGGGGAGGGAGGGACTTTCTTGGGGTAGGGGAGGGATGGTTAGGGGGAAGGGGGAAGGGGAAAAGAAGGCTTAGGGGAGGATAGAGATGGATACGTGAAGGGGTTAGATGGTAATTGGAGGGGGTTAGATGGTTAGGTGGCATGAGGGGGGAGAGATGGTTAAGGGGTGGGGAGAGAGGGCTAGAGAGAGAGGGATAGATGGTTAGGGGGAGGGGGGGAGAGAGATGGTTTGGGGGGCGTGGGGAGAGATGGCTAAGAGAGGGAGAAGATGGTTAGATGGGAGGGGGAGAGATGGCTAGAGAGAGGGGGAGAGATGGTGAGGGTGGGGAGGGGGAGAGAGAGAGATGGCTAGAGAGAGAGGGGAGAGATGGTTGTTTGGGGGAAGGGTGAGAGATGGCTAGAGAGAGGGGAGTGATGGTTAGGGGGTAGGCAGGGGGAGAGATGGCTAGCGTGAGGGGTGAGAGGGTTAGGGGGCGAGGGGGGGATGGCTAGGAGCGACGGGGGAGAGATGGTTAGGAGGGAGGGGAGAGATGGCTAGAGAGAGGAGGAAAGATGGTTAGGGGAGGGGAGAGATGGCTAGAGAGAGGGAGAGTGGTTTGGGGGAGGGGGGAGAGTGGCTTAGAGAGGGGCAGCAGAGATGGATAGGGGGAGGGGGGGAGAGGAGAAGATGGCGAGAGGGGTGAGAGGCGTTAGGGGGAGGGGGAGAGATGGCTAGAGAGAGGGGAGAGATGCTTAGTGGGCGGGGGAGAGATGGTTAGTTGAGATGGGAGAGAAGTAGGGGAGAGGGGAGAGAGATTGGTTAGAGAGAGAGGAGAGATGGTTAGGGGGTGAGGGGGGGGAGAGATGGTTAGGGGGAGGGGGGAGGGAGTCGTTGGTTAGGGAGGGGGTAGAGATGGTTGGGGGAGAGGGAGGGGAAGAGATGGTTAGGGGGAGGGGGAGAGATGGTTAGGGCTGGGGGGAGAGATGGTTTTTAGGGGGAGGGGGAGGAGGAAGATGGTTAGGAGGAGGGGAATGAGACGGTTAGGGGGAGGGGAGGATTGGGTTAGTAGGGGTGAGGGGGAGGGGTGAGAGGTTAGAGAGAGGGGAGGAGTTGGTTAGGGGGAGGGGAGAGATGGGTTAGGGGGAGGGGGAGAGATGGTTAGGGGGGAGGGGGAGAGATACGGTTTGGGGGTGGGGGAAAGAGCATTGGTTAGGGGTGAGAGGGGGAGAGATGGTTAGGGGAGGGGAGAGATGGTTAGGGGGAGGGGAGAGAATGGTTAGGGGGATGGGGAGAGGGAGAGGATGGTTAGGGGGAGGGGGAAGAGCTGGTTAGGGGGAGGGGAGAGATGGTTAGGGGGAGGGGGAGAGAGAGATGGGTAGGGGAGGGGGAGAGATGGTTAGGGGAGGGGGAGGCACAATGGTTTGGGGGGTTAAGGGGAGGGGGAGAGATGGTTAGGGGGAGAGGGGAGGATGGTTAAGGGTGAGGGGGAGTGCCATGGTTAGGGGGGAGGGTGGGAGAAATGGTCTAGGGGGAGGGGAGAGTTGGTTAGGGGCGTATGGGAGAGGAGGGAGAGATGGTTAGGTGGGAGGGGGAAGAGAAATTGGTTAGGGGAGGGGAGAGGTGGTTAAGGGGGGAGGGGGAGAGATGTTAGGGGGAGGGGGAGGGATGGTAAGGGGGTGGGGAGAAGATGGTTAGGGGATGGGGAAGAGATGATAGGGGGAGGGGGTAGAGATGGTTAGGGGGAGGCTCAAATTTGTGTCCCAACTCTTTTTTTTTCCTGTGACACGGTGTGTGTGGTGTGTGTGAGGTGTGTGTGTGTGTGTGATGTGTGTGTGTGTGTGTGTGTGTGTGTTGTGTGTGCGTGTGATTGTGTGTGTGTGTGTGTTGTGTGTGTGTGTGTGTGTGTGTGCTGTGTGTGATTGTGTGTGTTGAGATTGTGTGTGAGTGAGTGTGGTGTTGTTGTGTGTGTGTGTGTGTGTGTGTGTGTTGTGTGTGTGTGTGTGTGTGTGTGTGTGTGTGTGTGTGTGTGTGTGTGATTGAGTGTGTGTGTGTGTGTGTAGTGTCGTGTGTGTGTGTGTGTGTGTGTATGTGTGTGTGTGTGATTGTGTGTGAGTGTGTGTGTGTGTGTGTGTGTTTGTGTGTGTGTCGTGTGTGTGTTGTGTGTGTGTGTGTGTGTGTGTGTGTGTGTGTGTGTGATTGTGGATGTGTGTGTGTGTGATGTGTGTGTGTGTGTGTGTGTGTGTGTGGTGTGATTGTGTGTGTGTGTGTGATTGTGTGTGAGTGTGTGTGTGTGTGTGTGTGTGTGTGTGTGTGTGGTGTGTGTGTGTGTGTGTGTGTGTGTGTGATTGTGTGTGTGTGTGATTGTCGTGTGTTGTGTTCAGTGTGTGTGTGTGTATGTGTGTGTGTGTGTTGTGTATGCTGTGTGTGTGTGTGTGTGTGTGATGTGTGATTTGTGTGGATTGGTGTGGGGTGGTGGTGATTGTGTGTGTGTGTGATTGTTTGTGTGTGTTGTGTGTGGGTGTGTGTGTGTGTGTGTGTGTGTGTGTGTGTGTGTGTGTGTGTGTGTGATAGTGTGTGACGTGTTAGTGTACTCACCTATTTGTACTAAACATATTTGTGGTTGCAGGGTCGAGTCACAGCTCCTGGCCCCGCCTCTTAGCAGATTGCTACTAGGTTCCTCTTCTCCTTGCCCCCATTGAGCTTTATCATACCTCGCCTTAAAACTATGTATGGTTCATGCTTCCACCACATCACTCTTCTAGGCTATTCCATGGCCTGACACACAACCTACTCTATGACTGAGAAATACTTCCTAACATCCCTTTGATTCATCTGAGAGTGTGTGTGTGTGGGTGTGTGTTGTGTGATTGTGTGTGTTGTGTGTGTGTGTGATTGGGTGGGTGTGTGTGTGTTGTGTGATTGTGTGTGTGTTTGTGTGTGTACTCAAACCTTTTTGTACTCACCTATTTGTGGTTGCAGGGGTCGAGTCTAGCTCCTGGCCCCGCCTCCTCAAATCACTTGCTAGGCTATTCCGTGGCCTCTGCCTGACTACTTATGACTGTAGAAATACTTCCTAACATCCCTTTTGAATCTTCTGAGTGTGTGTGGGTGTGTGTGTGGGTGTGTGTGATTGTGTGTGTGATGTGTGTGTGTGTGTGTGCCTGCTGTGTGTTGTGTGTGGGTGTGTGTGTGTGTGTGATTGTGTGTGCTGTGTGTTGTGTGTGTATCACCTATTTGTACTCACCATTTGTAGGTTGCAGGGGTCGAGTCATAGCTCCGGCCCCGCCTCTTCGCTGTTTGACTACTAGGTCTCTCTCTCCCGCTCCATGAGCTTTATCAAACCTCGTCTTAAAATGTGTATGGTTCCTGCCTCCACTACGTTAATTTTCTAGGCTATTCCACTGCCTTACAACTCTATGACTGAAGAAATACTTCCTACTATCTCTCTGACTCATTTGTGTCTTCAACTTCCAATTGTGGCCTCTTGTTTCTGTGTCCCTCCCTGGAACATCCTGTCTTTGTCCACCTTGTCTATTCCACGCAATATTTTATAGTCGTTATCATGTCTCCCCTGACCCTCCTGTTTCCCCCAGTGTGGTCAGGCCGATTTCCCTTAATCTTTCCCCATAGGGACATTCCCCTTAGCTCTGGAATAACTTGTCGCAAACCTTTGTACTTTCTCTAGTTTCTTGACGTGCTTTATAAAGTGCGGTTTAAAAACAGGTGTGTGATTGTGTGTGTGTGTGTGTGTGTGTGGGGTTGTGTGTTGTGTGTGTGTGTGGTGTGTGATGTGTGGTGTGTGTGTTTTTGTGTATCCCCTATTTGTACTCACTGTTTGTGGTTGCGGGGTCGAGTCATACTCCTGGCCCCGCCTTTTCGTGATTGTACTAGGTCCTCTTCCCCCTCCCCCTGGCTTTTCATACCTCCCCTTTAAAAACTATGTAGGGTTCCCCGCCTCCACTACTTCACTTTTAGGCTTTCCCCAGGCCTGATTTTTTTATGATGAAGAAATATTCCTAACATCCTTTGATTCATTGAGTTTCAATTCCAATTGTGACCTCTTGTGTCTGTGTCCCCCTTTTTGGAAAATCCCCTCTTTTTCCCCCTTGTTATTCCGTTTTCAGTTTTTATGCGTTATTGTCTCCCCCGACCCCCCTGTTCGTGTGTCGGCCGATTTCCCCCAACTTTCTTCGTAGGCAATCCCCGTAGCTCGGGGGCTGTCTTGTTGCAAACTTTTTTACTTTCTCTAATTTTTTGACCCCGGGTTTATTCCAAACGGGTTAAACTGGTGTGCAACTCCAGTATGGGGGCCCGAGGTAAAAAGGTTTCAGAGTTTAAAAGAAACCCTTTCTGAGGATCGGAACGCTTCCGTTTGGTTTTTCCAGGGCCCGTATGCTGCAGAGTTTATCTGATTTATGGGCTCATGAGATATGCTCGGTGTTATACTCACCCCCAGATCTTTTTCCTTGAGTGAGGTTTGCAGTCTTTGGCCATCTAAACTATATTGTGTGTGTGTGTTTTGTTGTATGTGAGTGTGTGTGTGTGTGTGTGTGTGTGTGTGTGTGTGTGTGTGTGTGTGTGTGTGTGTGTGTGTTTGTGTATTTTATTTGTGGTTGTAGGAGTCGAGTTATAGCTGCTGGCCCCGCATTATCACTGACTGCTACTAGGCCCTCTCTCTCCCTGCTCCATGAGCTTAATACTATGTGTGGTTCCCTCCTCCACTACGTCATTTGCAAGACTATTCCACTTCCAGACAAGTCTATGACTAAAGAAATACTTCCTAACATCCCTTTGACTCATCAGAGTCTTCAACTTCCAATTACGACCTCTTGTTTCTGTGTCTCAACTCTAGAATATACTGCCTCTCTCCACCTTGTCAATTCCTCGTAATATTTTGTATATCGTTATCATGTCTCCTCTAACCCTCGTGTCCTTTTTTCATCGTAGGATATTCATTCCCCTTAGCTCTGGAACTAGTCTTGTTGCAAACCTTTGCACTTTCTCTAGTTTCTTTACATGCCTGACCAGGTGTCGGTTCCAAACTGGTGCTGCATACTCCAGTATGCATGTGACGCACACGGTGTACAGAGTCTATAAAGATTCCTTATTGAGGTAAAGAAACGTTATTCTTAAGTTTGCAAGGCACCCATATGCTGCAGCAGTTATCTGGTTGATATACGCCTCAGGAGATGTGCTCGGTATTATAATCACCCCAAGATCCTTTTCCTTGAGTGAGGTTTGCAGTTTCTGGCCACCAAGCCCATACTCTGTCTGCTGTCTTCTTTGTCTTTCCCCGATCTTCAAGACTTTGCATTTGGCAGGGTTAAATTCGAGGAGCCAGTTGCTGGACCACTCTTGCAGCCTGTCCAGGTCTCTTTGTAGTCCTGTTTGATCCTCATCCGATTTAATTCTCATTAACTTCACATCATCTGAGTCTATCCCTTCCATCATGTCATTCACATATAAAAATGGCACTGGTCCTAGGACTAACCTATGTGGAACCCCGTTCGTCTCATGCACCCACTCTGACACCTCCTCACATAGCATGACTCGCTGTTGCCTCCCTGTCAGGTATTCTCTGATTCACTCAATGCCCTCTCTGTTATGTGTGCCTGATCCTCTAGCTTTTCCACTAATCTCTTGTGAGGAACTGTGTCAAAGGCCTTCTTCCAGTCCAAGAAAATGCAATCTACCCACCCCTCTCTCTTTGGTTTCGTACTTCCGTTACCTTGCCATAAAACTCAGTTGGTTTCTGACACAAGATTTTCCTTCCCTGAATCTGTGCTGGTTGTCATTTACAAGCTTGTTCCGTTGTAGGTGCTCCACCACTCTCTTCCTGATAATCTTTTCCATAACTTTGCATACTATACACGTTAGTGACACTGATCTGTAATTTAGTGCCTTTGTCTGTCACCTTTCTTAAAAATTGGGACTACATTTGCCGTCTTCCATATCTCAGCTATTTGCCCAGTTTCAATTGATGTGTTAAAAATTGCTGTTAGTGGCACACATAGTTGTTAGTGGAGTAGATATACAAGACTGTGTGTATCTACTTCAGCACTTGTTGATATATCCTTTGTTGGTGTACATCCCCTGTTCTGACTTCCCAGAGTCCTTGCTGTCTCCATTGTAAATACTTCCTTCAATCTCATGTTGAGCTCCTCACATACTTCTTGGTCGTTTCTTCTGAGCTCCACCTTTTTCCCTCAGCCTCATTACCTGGTCCTTGACTGTTTTCTTTCTCCTGAAGTGGTTATACAAGTGCTTCAGGTTAGACTTGATATTCGATGCTATGTCGTTTTCGTATTGTCTCAGGGCCTACATCCTTATCAGTGCATTCTCGTTTCTGGCTCTTCAACTCATCTCTTTATTTTCCTGGGTTCTTTGTCTTCATTACATTTTCCATTCATTCTCTAGTGCACTTAGTTTTTGCCTCCCTACACCATTTGGTAAACCAAGGGCTAGTTCTGGTCTTCCCATTATTTATGTTGCCTTTGGGAACAAACCTCTCCTCTACCTCATTGTATTTTGCTATTACATAGTCCATTTCGTTTCTAATTTTCCTTCCAATTCTCTGTCTCACTGAAACTCCTGCAGGAAGTTTCCCATGCCTGTGTAGTCTCCTCTTTTGTAGTTTGCCTTTTCCCATACTACTCCTGCTACCCTCTCCACTTGTAACTCTACTATGTATTCAAAGCTCAGAACCACGAGCTCACTAGCTCCGAGGGGCCTTTCATATGTGATGTCCTCGATGTCCGAGCTACTCAGGGTGAATACGAGGTCCAGTCTTGCTGATTCTTCCTCACCTCTCTCTCTCTCTCTGGGACTGTCCCTAACATGTTGATGCATGAGTTTTCCGTGTTTCGGGACTCCAGTGTGACTCCAGGTTTTCCCAGTCAATCTCTTTGTGATTGAAATCACCCATAACTAGTAATTTTACACTACCCTTGTCAGTTCTTCTGGCCATCTCAGCTAGTGTGTTCATCATTGCTCTGTTGCTTTCCTCATATTTTGCTCTTGGACTCTTGCAGTTCTGTGGCAGGTTGTACATCATCGGAATGACTACCTTATGATCCCCAGACTGAATTGTAAATTCTATGTAGTCCCTCTCGCCCATTTCGTTCATTCTTTCCGGTTCCTCAAATCCCCATTGGTACTTAATGAGACATGCAACTCCTCTGCCTCTGCTCCCTCTATCTTTCCTCAGGATCTGATATCCAGGTGGGAATATTGCGTCTGTTATCATCCTTGTGAATGTTGTTTCTGTGAGTGTTATATAATATCTTGATTCTTTCAGGCCACCCCTTTACATTATTTATCCCAAAAAGGGGTTTTATTTTTGTATAGTATTTGTCGTAGTCTTTAAAGGTTATTTTACTGCCCCTCAAATCAAGATTCCATGATTTTGCGGGTTTTGACGGGTTTGTACAACATTGGTAACAAAAACCGACAAGATGAAATTAAGACAAAAAATATGCAAAAATTTTTGGTTGCCTTTATTGTAAAACTTTTTTCGCCTCCAGGGGTTTTTAACAATCCCAAATTTCGGGACATAACTTGAAGACAGTAGAATTATATACAGAAATATAAGCCCCAAGGTTTCCTTGCTTTTTTTGCTCAAAAACTCCACGAGTAACGGTGCTTTCGCACCTCCCTCCTAGGTTGAGGGACTGATTACCTCATCTTTTTGTTTTAATTATTCAATTGTTTTAAAGTTATGTCCGGGAAATTTTTGTATTGAAAAAAGCCACTGGATGGCAAAACGCCCTACAATAAAGATACCCAGTTTTTCCCAAATATGGGGGTTTTAAATTTTCCCATTTTGGGTTGGGTATTTTTCCCCCAAGTTGAAACAACTCGTAAACACGAAAACATCATGGAATCTTGATTCTGGGGGTTGACACCATAAGACAAAGGGGAGAGGATTGGGGGGTTTTGCTTTTTTCCTTGGACTGGAAAAAGGGGCGTTTAAAAAACATTTTTCCACACAAGAGATTAGTGCAAAAACTGGGGGAACAAGGCAGGGAAACGGGGGGAGGCACTCCCTTTGGGGAAAATGGGAATGCCCTGCCCGGGAAACAGCGGCGAGTCATGGACCGAGGCAAAGGTTCAAAAGGGGGCGCCGGGTGACGAGGGGGGTTCCCCCACGGGGGGTCATTCCTGGGACCGGACTGTTCAGGTTTTTTGTGAACGACATGACAAAGGGAAAATAGGACCCGAATTTGTCCCGGGTTTGCAATGACTAAAGTTGAGGGAGAAAAATTCAATCGGACGGGGACCAGACAGGGCTGAAAAGGGGATCTGGAAAACCATTTTTCCCGGCCTGGTCCAGAAAATTACCCCCCTGGGGGTTTCAACTCCACCAAGTGAAAAGGTCATGAAAAATTGGGGGAAGGGGGCAAAAAAAAAGCCCGCGGAAGGAGTACATCTACAGACAAAAAAACCTCACTAAAGGGAAAAAAGGGTTTTTGGGGGTAATTATAAAAACCGGCCCACATCTCCTGAAGCCCCACACCCACCCAAAAAAACTCCCTGCACATATGGGCGCCTAGCAAACCTCAAAAAAGAAATTCCGCCCATTTTAATAAGGAATCTTTCGGGAAATTCCTTTGTAAAAACCGGTACTTTTGGCCCATTTTGGAGTATGGGGCACCATTTTTTGGAACCTTTTTTCAAAACCAAGAACGTAAAGAAACTAGAGAAAGTGCAAAGGTTTGCAACAAAAACCAAGCCCCAAGCAAAAGGGATATGCCCCAACGAGGAGGGGTTTAAAGGGGGAAAATCGCCCCTGACGACACGGGAGGACGGAGGGGAAGGGACACAGGGAAAACGACATACGTATAAAATACTGAGGGGAAATTGACTATGGGGGAAAAGGGACAGAATTTTCCCCGAGATGGGACACAGTGAATCACAAGGGATGTTAGGAAGTATTTCTTCAGATTGTCAGGAAGGGGAAATTTTTTTGGGGAAAAGAAAATGTAGTGGAGGCGGACCCCAAACATAGCTTTAAGCAGAGGTAGAAAAAACTAATGGTCGGGGAGGAGACCCATAACACCCAGTGAAGAGGCGGGGGCAAGAATTATAATCGAAACCCCCCCGGCAAACCACAACTTGGTGAGTACACACACCACACTCTTGTGCACTCACCAGAGTTTAAAACGTTGGAAAATTTAACTGATTTTTCCCCCCCCCCTAATAAGTTTAAAGGGGTTTGGGGTAGATAAAAACTGCAGGTCCCGTCAAACAATTTAGCAAACAAGTCAGCTCTGATTTTTTTTCAGCAATATGCCCAAAAGTGGGCGATCCCTTTTCGCGATAAAAAGAGAAAGTGTTTCTAAACCTGGAAGGTTTTTTTCCCCCTCTTTTTCTCTCTCTCACTACCCAATAATTAAGTCGCCGATTAAAATTTCCCGTGTTAGTTCAAAGTGTCTAAATTTCCAATTTTTAGATTATAAGGGGAAATCAGGGGCCCCTGTTTCCCTTAAATTTTCAAAAACTAGTGGTTAGGCCTGTGGGAACGCCGTGGATTTAAATTTGGGAAAAAAATTTCACAAAACCATGAAATGGAACAGTGGGTCCCCCAACCCACAGAAATTAAATATTTTTGACGTTACGACCAGCCGGATAAATTTTTTACTCCCGAAACCCGAAATAGTTTAGAACGGTACCGAAACATACTCCAAAACCCTTTCCCTTAAAGAATAAAAGGGGGGTTTTTATTTTGGGTTTTTAAAAATTCCCACATCGGCAGATCCCCCGTTACATTCCCCCAGGGAGGTATAAAAAGTTTTGGGGAGGGAAAAAAAACAAGTGTTTCCCGGCAAGGGGCCTTTAAACATAAAGATGACCGCAGGGTGGACTTTTTTTGGGCAACTGATGGGGAAAACCCTTTCCAAAATGGCTTAAAATTCCCCCCCTCCCCTTTAAACATTATAGTTAATATTATAACCATTTTAATTTCGGATTTTCTAATTTTTCCTACCTTGTGGGATTTGCGCCCTTTTTTTAATACCCGTTTTTGACAAAGTTTTTTACCCCGTTTTTATACACAGAGGGGGGGTTTTCCAAATAATGTGTTTACAAAAGGTGAGTTATACAAGTTATTTTAAAATATAGGAATATAATAATAATAATATCAGTAATTTACTACATTTTCAAAAGGGAAAACGGACCATGGTGAGTACTGCTAAAAAAGTCCCCCTTTTTATGCTTTGGGGGCCCTTTTCCCCCCAATTTGGGCAGTGTCCCCCAGGATCCCACCCCCACCAGTCCACAACATCCAGGTACCCATTTACTGATGGGGAACAAAGAAAAAACAGGTGAAAAAAAAAACGCCCAATGTTTCCTACCCCCTTTGGGTGGGAATCGGACCCAACATCGCCCCGTGAAGCCGCCACGCCCCCAAGCTTGTGCGTTTTAAGTGCTAAAAAAAGGTGAAAATTTTAAAAGTGTGTTTTTCACAGGTTGTTTTCAAAAGTGTGCTTATGCGTTTTGTTTTTAAAGGGGGGGGTGTTTAACCCCAGATTTGTAAACCAAGTGTTATAAACGTGTGTATAAATAGGTGGGTTTACACAGGTGTTTTTTTAAAAAGGAGGGGTTAAAATAGGTGTGTTTACCCCGGGGCTTCAAAAAAGATGCTATAAACAGGTATGTTTTTAAAAAGGGTTTTTGTCCCCAGACTTGTTTACCCGTGGGGTGTTTACATAGGTTTAGTTATTAAAAAAGGGGTTTTTCCCCCACATGATGTTTAAAAAACAGGGGTGTCCCGTTTTTAAATTTTCCCCCCGTTAGCTTCAATCATCTGCGAACAGGGACACTTCTGAATCTATCCCCTCCATCACGTCATTCACATATACAAAAAATAACACTTGTCCTAGGACCGACCCCTGTGGGACCCCGCTCGTCACATGTGCCCACTGTGATACCTAATCACATACCATGATTCGTTGTTGCCTCCCTGATCCATTGCAGTACTCTTCCTGTTATATGCTCCTGATCCTCTAGCATCTGCAGTAATCTCTCGTGAGGAACTGTGTCGAAGGCCTTCTTGCAGTCCAAGAAAATGCAATCAACCCACCCCTCTCTCTTGTGTCATACTTCTGTTACTTTATCATAAAACTTCAGAAGGTTTGTGACAAAGGATTTGCCTTCCAAGAATCCATGCTGGTTGGCGTTTATACTCTTGTTCCATTCCTGGTGCTCCACCACTCTCCTCCTGATAATCTTCTCCATAACTTTACATACTATACACGTTAGTGATACTGGTCTGTAGTTTAGTGCCTCTCTTCTGTCTCCTTTTTTAAAAATGGGAGCTACTTTTGCTGTCTTCCATACCTCAGGTAGTTGCCCAGTTTCAAGGGATGTGTTAACGATCGTGGTTAGTTGAACACACAGCGTTTCTGCTCCGTCTCTAAGGACCCAGGGGGAGATGCTGTCCGGTCTCATTGCGTTTGAGGTTTCAAGGTCCCTTAGCAGCTTCTTCACCTCCTCCTTCTCAGTGGAACGCCTTCCATCTGAACAAAAGAAACTAATGGAAAAATAAATAAAGAAACGACTAGGAAAAATAAGAATAATGACTTTTGAGGATTTTACTTAAAATTTAAATATAATAAAAAAAATGGCCTTTGGTTCTTGTAGTCGGGCAGGAGTAGGTAAGGCCCTGGACAGATCTCTGATATTAAAGATGTAGGTTATCCTGGGCGTATGGTAACAGTCCGATGTATTGGAATCTCTTCTACCACTTGGTTGGAGCACCACAAGTAGAACAGGTAAGGGCCAGTAGTAGTCCAATAATGTTAATAAGCCCCATTAACAAATGTCTTGCTCCTTTATCTGGCGTCTATCCTGGATGACCACGCCAGGAACAGAGCTGGTAATAAGAAAAAATACGCTGGTTACCAATGGTCATGATAATATAACATTTAAGAATGGAAAAGAATGATAAATACCAAAATCATTACTGGTAATCAGCAAACAAAAGAAAGGAATAAACAGTAATACTCCTGGTAGACCACCTTACCTGATTAGGAGAAGAGTGGAGGTGAAGTGACTCTCCAAACTTCAACCCACACCAGATAAGGTCAATACTACCAAGAGTAGAAATTTAAACAAATCAAACACCAAGAACTAGTTTCGCCTCAGCCCGCCAGAGAGGGAGGGGAGGGGGGGTGCGCGGCGTAACTCTCTAATGGTTCCTGGTTGCCTGAACAACCGTAACCCCACTCACGCCTACTTTTCCCTCACACTCCTCAGTTGTGGGAATGTCATCCAACACTTGCTGGTATCCCCCTCTGTTCTGTCTTCCCAGATGCCTTCCTGTCTCCACTGTAAATACTTCCTTAAATCTTGTATTGAGCTCCTCACATACCCCTTGACTGTTTCTTGTGAGTTTCCCACCTTCTTTCCTCAGCCTGATCACCTGGTCTTTGACTGTTGTCTTCCTCCTGATGTGGCTACACAGCAGTTTTGGATCAGACTTGACTTTCGATATGTCGTTTTTTGTACCGTCGCTGGGCCTCCCTCCTTATCTGTGCATCC
>NC_069430.1:1810645-1832742 GCF_026875155.1 Cherax quadricarinatus
GGTGAAGGATCTCCAAAATAGTGATTTAAGGCCTATGTACGACGACTACGCCATCAGCATCTGGCAACTTGTCACTGCACCGCGGCCAGTGCAAGTATTACTCACCTATTGTGGTTTGCATGCTGTGGGCTCTGGCTTCTGGTCTTGCATCACTGTTAGATACTGGTCACTCACTCCTGCAAGCTATTACCAGAATTAGAGTAGAAATAGCATAGATAAAGTGAAGATAGTGTTGACAAGTGTGAGGTGTAGAGCAGACTAGCGAGGGGTAGCATAGTATTACTACCGGTAGTTATTAGCAGTATGAATACTTAGGAAGCTAGGAAGTCCTCTCTCAGTGTGAACAAGGAATAGGATAATAACCAGCAATAATTGATACTTAAATCCAGAAAGGGCAATAAGTGGAGAGAGTAGCATTACTAGGAAAGACAGCTGGGACTAAATTTGAGCCTACATGACAGAGAGGTATAACGGATCTTTCAACCACACCACCTACCCCCCTAACCATCTCTCCCTCACACACACACACAAGGGAAGACACTCACAGAAGCTTTAGACCCTAGTACCAATTTCCACTTTTTATAACCCAGAATTACTGGTATGTATTAGCAGTATCTCCCCCTCACACCTCCCCCATACACACAAACACACACATATACACACATACACACTCACACCTGCACTAGGACAAAACGGTAACTAACTAGGCGAATACACACACACACACAAACACACACACACACACACTCACACCTGCACTAGATGGTAGAGATGGTACAAAGGCGAAAGGAGGAAAGAGAGGGGATGGAGAAGACAGACAGGAGATCCCAGACCCAGGAAGAAGATCAAATACAGCCTCCCTCACAACTTCCTATAGAAGCCTCCCAACCAGGTCAACCCCAGTGGAACCAAACACTCTAAATCAAAACACCCATGCCACATCCAATGCCCCCACCCACTACATTACAAACTCCACCCCAACAGCAACAACCCATAGTTCCTTACCAGGTCTCCCACTTCCCCAACCCCAATATACCTCCCAGACCACAGTCTTAGAAAAGAAGTTGAAGGTGTGGTATACAAAGGCAGATGGAATAACAAACAAGTATGAGGAGTGGCACGAAAGAATCAAAGAGACATCCCCAGACATAATAGCACTCACAGAAACAAAACTCACCAGAATAATAACAGATTCAATCTTTCCATCCGGATACCAAATCCTCAGGAAAGACAGAGGGAGGAGAGGGGGAGGAGGAGTTGCACTGCTCATTAAAAACCAGTGAGATTTTGAGAAAATGGAAGGAATGGATGGCATGGCCGAAAGGGACTACTTAGTAGGAACAATCCAGTCTGAGGGACATAAGGTGATAATTGCAGTAATGTACAACCCACCACAGAACTGCAGGAGGCCAAGAGAAGAATACGATGAGAGCAACAGAGCAATGATCGACACACTAGCCGAGGTGGCCAGGAGAGCACACATGGGGGGAGCAAAGTTACTAGTTATGGGTGATTTCAATCATAAGGAGATTGACTGGGAAAACCTGGAGCCCCATGGGGGTCCCGAAACATGGAGAGCCAAGATGATGGATGTGGTACTGGAAAACCTCATGCATCAACATGTTAAAGACACTACCAGAGAGAGAGGAGAGGATGAACCAGCAAGACTGGACCTTGTATTCACCATGAGTAGTTCGGACATCGAGGGTATCATGTATGAAAGGCCTCTGGGAGCTAGTGATCATGTGGTTCTGTGCTTCGACTACATAGTTGAGCTCCAAGTGGAGAGAGTAGCAGGAATAGGCTGGGAAAAACCAAACTACAAAAGGGGGAATTACTCAAGCATGAGGAACTTCCTTCAAGACATTCAGTGGGAGAGGGAACTGACAGGAAAACCAGTACAAGAAATGATGGACTATGTCACAACAAAAATGCAAGGGAGGCAGAGGAGAGGTTTTGTTTCCCAAGGGAAACAGAAATAATGGGAAGAACAGAACGAGTCCTTGGTTCACCCAAAGGTGTAGGGAGGCAAAAACTAGGTGTACTAGGGAATGGAAAAGGTACAGAAGACAGAGAACTCAGGAAAATAAAGAAATCAGCCAAAGAGCCAGAAACGAATATGCACAGATAAGAAGGGAGGCTCAGAGACAATATGAAAAATGACATAGCATCAAAAGTAAAGACTGACCCGAAGCTGTTGTACAGCCACATCAGAGGAAAACAACAGTCAAGACCAAGTAATCAGACTGAGGAAGGGCGATGGGAATTCACAAGAAACGACCAAGAGGTATGTCAGGAGCTCAACACAAGATTTAAAGAGGTATTTACAGTGGAAACCAGTAGGACTCCAGGAAATCAGAACAGGGGGACACACCAGCAAGTGCTGGATGAGGTACATATAACCAAGGAGGAGGTGAAGAAGCTGCTATGCGAACTTGACACCTCAAAGGCGGTGGGACCAGACAACATCTCTCCATGGGTCCTTAAAGAGGGAGCAGAGATATTGTGTGAGCCATTAACAAAGATCTTCAACACATCATTTGAAACTGGGCAACTCCCTGAGGTATGGAAAATGGCAAATGTAGTCCCAATTTTTAAAAAGGGAGAGAGACATGAGGCACTAAACTACAGACCTGTATCACTAACGTGTATAGTATGCAAGGTCATGGAGAAGATCATCAGGAGGAGAGTGGTGGGGCACCTGGAAAGAAACAGGTGTATAATTGACAACCAGCACGGTTTCAGGGAAGGAAAATCCTGTGTCACAAACCTACTAGAGTTTCATGACAAGGTGACAGAAGTAAGACAAGAGAGAGAGGGGTGGATCAACTGCATATTTTTGGACTGCAAGAAGGCCTTCGACAGAGTTCCTCACAAGAGGTTACTGCAAAAGCTAGAGGATCAGGCACACATAACAGGAAAGGCACTGCAATGGATCAGAGAATACCTGACAGGGAGGCAACAACGAGTCATGGTACGCGACGAGGTGTCAGAGTGGGCGCCTGTGACAAGCGGGGTTCCACAGGGGTCAGTCCTAGGACCTGTGCTGTTCTTGGTATATGTGAACGACATAACTGAAGGGATAGACTCAGAAGTGTCCTTGTTTGCAGATGTTGCGAAGTTAATGAGAAGAATCAAATCGGATGAGGATAAGGCAGGACTACAAAGAGACCTGGACAGGCTACAAGCCTGGTCCAGCAACTGGCTCCTTGAATTTAACCCTGCCAAATGCAAAGTCATGAAGATTGGGGAAGGGCAAAGAAGACCACAGACACAATATAGTTTAGATGGCCAAAGACTGCAAACCTCACTCAAGGAAAAAGATCTGGGGGTGAGTATAACACCGAGCATATCTCCTGAGGCGCACATCAATCAGATAACTGCTGCAGCATACGGGCGCCTGGCAAACCTACGGATAGCATTCCGATACCTCAGTAAGGATTCGTTTAAAACTCTGTATACCATTTACGTCAGGCCCATACTGGAGTATGCAGCACCAGTTTGGAATCCACACCTAGTCAAGCACGTCAAGAAATTAGAGAAAGTGCAAAGGTTTGCAACAAGACTAGTCCCAGAGCTATGGGGATTGTCCTATGGAGAAAGGTTGAGGGAAATCGGCCTGACGACACTGGAGGCCAGGAGGGTCAGGGGAGACATGATAACGACATATAAAATACTGCACGGAATAGACGAGGTGGACAAAGATGGGATGTTCCAGAGATGGGACACAGACACAAGAGGTCACAATTGGAAGTTGAAGACTCAGATGAATCAAAGGGATGTTAGGAAGTATTTCTTCAGTCATAGAGTAGTCAAGCCATGGAATAGCCTAGAAAGTGAAGTAGTGGAGGCGGGAACCATACATAGTTTTAAGGCGAGGTATGATAAAGCTCATGGAGCAGGGAGAGAGAGGACCTAGTAGCAATCAGTGAAGAGGTGGGGCCAGGAGCTATGATTCGACCCCTGCAACCACAAATAGGTGAGTACAAATAGGTGAGTACACACACATGCACACACACACACACAGATACATGCACACACACACACACATGCACACACACACATGCACATATACACACACACACATACACACACATGCACATACACACACACATACACACACACACACACACCCCACACACACAACACACACACACACACACACACACACACACACACACACACACACACACACACACACCCGCAAGGCCCCATTATCAAGTGGTCACTTTACCCTCGGCCCCCTTTCCCCTCCCTTCCCTTCTAATCCCATACACACACACACATACCTCCCCCACTTCTAAGGGTCACTCATCCTTCTCTCCCCCTCCCCCCCTTAATCCCATCCCTCTCTCTCCCACACATGCACACCAACATACACAAGCACATATACCTTTGACACAAACATGTACTCCCTCTTCCCTAACCACCTCTCCCCCCTCCCTAACCACCTCTCCCCCTCACCCTAGCCACCTACCCTCCCCCAAACCATCTAACCCCTCTCCCAAACCATCTAAACCCTCCCCCAACTACCTCTCCCCCTCCAATAACCATCCTCACCCTCACCCATAACCATCCATCCCCACTCCCCCTAACCATCTATTCTCCTCCCCCTAACCATCTCTCCCCCTTCCTTCTGTGGAGCAATGGGGGAACCTAAAACTAGGATGAGAACAAGGGGCCCGAAGGATGAATCTGGGAGGGAGGACTTGGAGGCAGAGCTCAAAAAAGGGGAGGAAGACTAAGGAAGGAGGCTAGATGAGCTTGCAAGGAAGATGAAGGAGAGGTTAGCAGCAGAATGCAGAAGGTGGAAGCAACATGCCACAGCAGCAGAAAACAAGATACAGAGATTAGAAGAGGAGCTGAGACATCTGAAACAGCATAGAGACAAAGATATTACTGAAGTAGCATCAGCAATGGCTACATCAGACACAGACAATGGGTCTGAAGGGAGCATGGAAGCTAAACTGTTTGCAGAGGTCCTGTCAAACCCACATGGGGCCAAAACAAAGATAGGGAGCACACTAGGACAGACATTGAAGGAAGACATTGAAGGAACTAGAACATGTGCAGGGACCTTACCAGACACCTGTGGGGGCCAGGAACAGGTGAGCAGGAAGGACAAACCAATGAGCATAGAGGCCATAGCTAGGGAAGGGACTGAAGGAAGGAACACTCCACGGGAAGGAACTAAAACACCTCAGAGGATGCAATGGGAGTCACAGTGGGAGGTGGAAAGGGAGAGATCAGTTTTTGTCTATGGGCTAGATGAAGCTAAAGGGGAAACTTATGATGAAAGAAAGCAGGAGGAGAAAAAAGCGATTGAAGGTATCATGAAGGTGATAGGGGAGGGGAACATGACCCAGGTGGCAAATTTTTGGAGAATCGGGTGGTTCACAAAGAAAAGGAATCTGCCTCTCAAAGTAATTTTCAAGGCAGAATCAACCCAAACCATGATCCTGCAGGAGAAAGCACGGCTGAGAGGCAAACAGGAGTTCATGAGTGTGTACCTCGATCGAGACAGAACACAGGAGGAAAGGATGATGCTGAAAGAGAGAGTGCAAAAACGAAAGGAGAAATGGGAGGAAATGAAAAAGGAGAGCAAAATAAGCCAGGAACAAGTGGAAGGACAAGCACACCCCCCCAGAAACACCTGCAAAGGACTCCAGCCACGACACCCCCAAGGCAACTGAACAATCCAAACCAACCATCACACACCGATCCCTCTGTTCCCACCCCCCGCACCACAGTTACAGTACTAGAACAGAAGCTGAAGGTTTGGTACACAAATGTGGATGGATTAACGAATAAACATGAATGACAAGAAAGAATCAATGAGAAGTCCCCAGACATCATAGCAGTTACAGAAACAAAACTCACAGAGACAATAACAGATGCAATCTTCCCACCAGGATACCAGATCATGAGGAAAGATAGAAGGGGCAGAGAGGGAGGAGGGGTTGCTCTGCTCATAAAAAACAGATGGAAATTCGAGAAAATGGGAGGCATAGACGAGATGGGAGAAAGAGACTACATAGTAGGTACACTTCAGTCTGGGGAGCACAAGGTGGTCATTGCAGTGATGTATAATCCACCACAGAACTGCATGAGGCCATGAGAAGAATATGAAGAGAGCAACAGAGCAGTGGTGGACACACTTGCTGAGGTGGCAAGAAGAGCTCACTCCAGCAGAGAAAAGTTGCTGGTTATGGCAGATTTCAACCACAGGGAGATTGACTGGGAAAACCTGGAGCCACATGGGGGTCCTGGAACATAGAGAGCCAAGATGTTGGACGTGGTGCTGAAAAACCTCATGCACCAACATGTTAAGGACACTACCAGAGTGAGAGGGGAGGATGAACCAGCAAGATTGGACCTTGTGTTCACCCTGGGCAGTTCAGACATTGAGGACATCACGTATGAGAGTCCCCTAGGAGCTAGCGACCACGTGGTTCTGTGCTTTGAATACATAGTAGAGTTGCAAGTGGAGAGAGTAACAGGAGTTGAATGGAAAAAGCCTGACTATAAAAGAGGGAACTACATAGGGTTGAGGAACTTCCTGCAGGAGGTTCCGTGGGGCAGAGAACTGGCAGGAAAGCCAGTAAATGAAATGATGGAATATGTAACAACAAAATGCAAGGAGGCAGTGGAAAGGTTTATTCCCAAGGGCAACAGAAACAATTGGAAGACCAGAACGAGCCCCTGGTTTACCCGACGGTGTAAGGAGGCAAAAACAAAGTGCAATAAAGAATGGAAAAAGTACAGAAGGCAGAGAAAACATGAAAATAGGGAGATCAGTCGCAGAGCCAGGAACGAGTATGCACAGGTAAGGAGGGAGGCCCAGCGACAGTATGAAAATGACACAGCATCAAAAATCAAGACTGACCTGAAACTGTTGTATAGCCACATCAGGAGGAAGACAACAGTCAAAGACCAGATGATCAGATTGAGGACAGAAGGTGGAGAACTCACAAGAAATTATCAGGAGGTGTGTGAGGAGCTAAACAGGAGATTTAAGGATTTTTTTACAGTAGAGACAGGAAGGGCTGTGGGAAGACAGCACAGAAGGGAACATCAAGAGGGAATATACCAACAAGTGTTGGATGACACACGAACAACCGAGGAGGAGGTGCAGAAGCTGCTAAGTGACCTTGATACCTCAAAGGTGATGGGACCGGACAACATCTCCCCATGGGTTCTTAGAGAAGGAGCAGAGATGCTGTGCGTGCCCCTAACCACAATCTTCAACACAACCCTTGAAACTGGGCAACTACCTGAGAAATGGAAGACAGCAAATGTAGTCCCCATATTTAAGAAAGGAAACAGAAATGAGGCACTAAACTGCAGACCTGTGTCTCTGATATGTATTGTGTGCAAAGTCATGGAGAAGATTATCAGGAGGAGAGTGGTGGAACACCTGGAACAGAACAAGATTATAAATGAAAACCAGCATGGGTTCATGGAAGGCAAATCCTGTGTCACAAACCTCCTGGAGTTTTATGACAAGGTAACAAAAGTAAGGCACGAGAGAGAGGGGTGGGTTGATTGCATTTTCCTAGACTGCAGGAAGGCCTTTGACACAGTTCCCCACAAGAGATTAGTGCAGAAGCTGGAGGATCAGGCGCATATAACAGGGAGGGCACTGCAATGGATCAGGTAATACCTGACAGGGAAGCAACAACGAGTCATGGTACATGAAGAGGTATCACAGTGGGCGCCTGTGACGAGCGGAGTCCCACAGGGGTCAGTTCTCGGACCAGTGCTCTTTTTGATATATGCGAACGACATGATGGAAGGAATAGACTCTGAAGTGTCCCTATTTGCAGATGATGTGAAGTTGATGAGAAGAATTAAATCGGATGAGGATGAGGCAGGACTGCAAAGAGACCTGGACAGGCTGGACATGTAGTCCAGAAACTGGCTTCTCGAATTCAACCCTGCCAAATGCAAAGTCAAGAAGATTGGGGAGGGGCAAAGAAGACCGCAGACAGAGTATAGGCTAGGTGGACAAAGACTACAGACCTCACTCAGGGAGAAAGACCTTGGGGTGATCATAACACCGAGCACGTCACCGGAGGCACACATCAACCAAATAACTGCTGCAGCATACGGGCGCCTGGCAAACCTGAGAATAGCTTTCCGATACCTTAATAAGGAGTCGTTCAAGACACTGTACACTGTGTTTGTTAGGCCCATACTGGAGTATGCAGCATCAGTCTGGAACCCACACCTGGTCAAGCACGTCAAGAAGTTAGAGAAAGTACAAAGGTTTGCAAAAAAGGCTAGTCCCAGAGCATAGGGGAATGTCATACGAGGAAAGGTTGAGGGAAATCGGACTGACGACACTGGAGGACAGAAGGGTCAGGGGAGACATGATAACGACATACAAGATACTGCGGGGAATAGACAAGGTGGACAGAGATAGGATGTTCCAGAGAGGGGACACAGAAACAAGGGGTCACAACTGGAAGCTGAAGACTCAGACGAGTCACAGGGACGTTAGGAAGTATTTCTTCAGTCATAGAGTCGTCAGGAAGTGGAATAGCCTAGCAAGTGAAGTAGTGAAGGCAGGAACCATACATAGTTTTAAGAAGAGGTATGACAAAGCTCAGGAAGCAGAGAGGGAGAGGACCTAGTAGCGATCAGTGAAGAGGCGGGGCCAGGAGCTGAGTCTCGACCCCTGCAACCACAATTAGGTGAGTACAATTAGGTGAGTACACACACACACACACACACACACCAGGCCAGGAGCTAAGACTCGACCCCTGCAACCACAAATAGGTGAGTACACACACACGTGAAGGAGTATGGCTAAATAGTGCTCCCAGGATTTAGCGTTCTAGTGACTGTCCTAAGATATTATTAGCGGTCATCGTACGTGAGTGAATCAGTGAACATACCTACAAGAGTGAAAAGCTTTCAAGAGTGCTAATAATGTGATAAGATCAAGAATTTTACAATTTAAATTTGAATGAATGCTGAGTGAGGGAGGGATAGCAGTCAGCTGATCAGGCTGCTGGCTGCAGTGTTGACACAAAATATCCAAACATAGTTAATTGGGTTAACTGTGTGATCTTGAAATATTAATAAATGCAGATATTGGTGGGTTATAGCAGCAGTGTAGTGATAAGGTCATAAACGAGTGATTAAGTAAATGCTGTTGTGGTTGGTGTTGTGAATGTAGTTAATATCATCAGATTTGTTGTAACCATAATACTGTACTAAAGAAAAAAGAGTGAATACCAAGTCTTAAAAGAAAAAGAAAATAAAAACTTGAATGCATGATAAAGTTCCTGAAGGAGTTATAAAGTGAAGGAGTTGATAGCAGCCACCACCAGGAACCTCCATTGTGCAGACATCACTTGCCTATGTGTGGTTAGTTTTTGGTTAGTGTCTAAAGTGTCAGTGTCTGGCCCTGCTGGTTGTATGCTATACCATCACCCTCTCCATAACTTTCAGTGCCAGGAGATAGATAGGGGTAACCCTGATAATGTTTAGCAAATTATCTAAATATCTTCAGAAGAGTTTTGTAGCCTAGTGACCCCCTACCTGACAGCGACAAGCTAATAAACAAGTATGCATGTGGAAAATACTGTATATTTTCCGAAAATGCAGTGTATTTCATATGTAAATTAGTGAAATACATTGTAGTTAATAAAAATTAATTTGTAAATAGAAAAATGAACCAGCGACGATGGGTTAGCGTCACTTGGGAGAGACACCATGGTTTTGAACTGGGCAAAGGCACGCTAGTGAAATGTGCATAAATTTCGTCACTCTGGAGGTTAAATTGTGGTCGAAACCTCCAAAATAGGAGCCGAAATTGTTGGATTTGCAGTCCTGCAGAAATTGAGAATTAGGCGACTGGACAGGACTCTGTAATTAGATGGAAATAGGATAAATTAACCCAGGTGATGTCTATATTTATGTTGAAATTCTGGCCAGTATTTTCTTCATATTTTATGCAGGGGTTTGTGTATGACACACCAAGTAATCTCCAGACAAATTGGTGAGTGTTATAATTAAAAAATCTCCTTCAGTGTATATGTAGTCATTTATTAAATTTAACATACAGTCCACATATTTATATTGTTTACTAGAATTCCTGGTGACGTATATTTCATTTGAAATTAATTTAGGTCCAGAGTGACTTGTGGAGAAATGACAGTAGGTATCAAAGGAGGACATTTTTTGCGACCTAGGATGTCCTAAAATTCCTACATGTCTCTGTAACCTTGATAAAGAATAATTATCTTTGTTACTTTTATTAAATTACTGGTATGTATCTTATGAGATTCATTCAGGTAATTTTTAATTTTCCATATAGTTGCCCTTTGGTCCTTGTCTGAACTGGATGAAATTAGTGAGATCAGTCATTAATTAATGAATTAATTACTTAATAATTATAAGTGACATGACAGAAGGTGGATGTTAAGTCCACAAATTTGCTTAATGTGTAGTGGATTAAAATTACTACAGTAATAATTTTGTAAAGTAAAAGGACACAAGTGCAACTAATGTGACATTTTATTGTGGCAACGTTTCGCTCTCCAGGAGCTTTATCAAGCCATTACAAACAATACATGGAGACAGAGGGTATATAAAGGCTCAGAGTGAGGTGCAATACTAGTGAGGTACCATTTCGATGTTCACTAGTGGTAGTAGTAGTAGTAGTAGTAGTAGTAGTGACAAAAGTAATACAATATAGTAGAGCAATTAATTCATACATGAGTAAAAGCTATTACTTGGGAAACATAAAAATAGGTTGGACAAATATAGACTGGAAAGAGGCAGCTTGTTTCAGTGTTCACTCTTTCCAGTCTATATTTGTCCAACCTATTTTTATGTTACCCAAGTAATAGCTTTTACTCATGTATGAATTAATTGCTCTACCATATTGTATTACTTTTGTCACTACTACTACTACTACTACTACTACTACTACTACTACTACCACTAGTGAACATCGAAATGGTACCTCACTAGTATTGCACCTCACTCTGAGCCTTTATATACCCTCTGTGTCCATGTATTGTTTGTAATGGCTTGATAAAGCTCCTGGAGAGCGAAACGTTGCCACAATAAAATGTCACATTAGTTGCACTTGTGTCCTTTTACTTTACATATTGTCGGTAATTCTACCAACTTTATTACAATAATAATTTTGCTAAGCTCAAGTGTAGCTATGATTTATATTAATGTATTTAGAATTTATATTATAATTTCCTTATATGCAATTGCTAAGCTCAAGTAGCTAGGATTTATTCAAAGGTAAGTTGTAATATTTACCATTATAAAGTGCATAATTAAGTACATAATCAGTGTTATTAATTAAGTTGAATTTAATACATTGCACCATGGGTGAAAATGAAGAAATTAATGTAGAGGACAGACACATGGAATTTCCAGCAAAAAAAGCATAATTGCAGGCTAGAAAGGGTCATGTAACAAAGGCATACAATAAATGTTTGGAATTAATGAATCAGGAAACTGTGAATACTGATGATTTAAAATTATATTTAGATGCTTTAGGGAATATATATGATTCATACAAATTATATTATAAAAAATATGAAGAGATTTGTTAGTAAATTGTGCAGATGAGACAGAAATTGATCTTATTATTAACCAGTATTATGAATTAGAAGAAAAAATTCTTTCTTGTAAAAGTCAGGCTTTGAATAAATTAAAAGTTGTAAACCAGGCAGTTAATTAATCTATTCCAATAAATAAGATGTCTTTGCCAAAACTCCCAGAATTATGTTTACCTGTATTTAATCCTGGAGAAAATTGGGAAGAGTTTGGGTCAATTTTTAAAGCAGCTGTGCATGACAGGAGTGACCTAGCCTGTGTAACTAAATTATTTTACCTCAAAGGACAGGTAAGAGGAGATGCTCACATACTCATACAAGCCTTTCCCAATGTAGATGATTCTTACAAGGAAGCAGTTGACTTGTTGAAGGTCACTTATGGTAATATAGAACAAAGTAGGTTGGATCTAGTGAATAACATTGTTAATTTAAAAACTCCAGATCACATTTACAAATGTTTACAGCAGTTTAGAGTTAAACTGGAGAGCACTCTCAAAACTTTAAGTAATAAATATAATCTGAATGAATCAGACTGGTTACTGAGTGCCATTGTACAGAATAAATTAAGCTGTAAAACACTTGAATGACTCTCGAACAAGTATCAAAAAGTTATTTTGGTCTGGAAGAAATAAGACTAGGTCTACAAGAATTAATTGTGCAGTTGCAGACCAGCCAACCAACTCATTTTAAAGATGCAACACATAATAACTCTGAGGTATCTGTCAAGTTTCATAAAGGGAAAAATTATCCCAATGTTAATAATCAGAATTCATCTTCTAAAAAAAGTTGCATAGGTACATATCAAGCAGCCAGAATCAGAAATAATGATTCTCCACAAGGTAAGAAGAATAAGTACCCTCCTAAGAGTAGCCCAGTTAATAAGAAACCAGTCGAAGAAAAGAGAGATTGTCTCTTCTGCAAGGGTACTCATTTTTCTAAGAATTGCAATGCATGCAATTCATGGAATGATAAAGTTGAAAGATTGGAAGAACTTGACAGATGTATCAGATGTCTAGGTAATCACAATGTAAAGGATTGTCATGCCAAATTAAACAACTGTTATCAATGTCACAAAGGAAAACACCATATAGTCATGTGTAAGGGTCTATATGATAATGTTGATAATAATGATGTTGACAATCCTGACACAACAGTGGCTAATGTAAAAATTGCTGCTAATGTTAATAATGATGGTTTTGCTGAAGTAGCCTTACCTGTGTTACAGGTAAAAATTGATGATAAAAGGCATAAATAAAAAAATGTAACTGCATTATTAGACCAGGGATCACAACGTATTTTCATAAAACGTAAATGTCTTGATGGGATGAAAGTACAGATGGGAGATCACACAACTTTAAAATTATCTGGTTTTCTCTCAGATAAAAGGGCTCAATTGTATGACACTGTTTATGTAACTATCAGTTTGGGCAATGAGAAAAAACGTATTAATGCAGTAATTGTAGATAGGTTCCCAGAGAAAATATCTACAGTAGAGCTTAGTAAAGCTACAGAAAGACTTTCACATAATGTAAATTTAGCACCTTCTGGTGTAAATGATGATTCTGTACGCCCAATAAATATTCTGATAGGTAGTGACTATTATGCCTCCTTTGTAAAGGGTATGGTAAAGAAATGTGGTGTCACCCTTTTAAAGACTGCAGGAGACCAAGTAATGTATGGTAGGATTCCTTGTAATAATAATGCATGAATAGAGGAAACTATAAATACTATCACTGTGTGTCTCACTCATGAAATCGTACCCCATTATAATTCTTCCATAGAGGATGGTGTTGAGCCAGTACATAAATTGTGGGAATTAGACAGCATTGGAATAAATGTAAATGAAGAAAGTCCAGATGATTCTTTTACTCAGGAACAGTACCTGAGAGATGTAAAATTTGAATCTGGACAATACTGGGTACGACTTCCGTGGAGACTGAACCATCCAAAATTGCCCACTAATTACAGAATGGCACTGGAAAAAATAAATAATTGCCCCCTCATTCCCTCTCGGGCCAGGGTGGACTTCCCTGTGCAGATGCTCCGATTGGTTTTTTCTGCCCCATTTCCCTTTTTTGGGGCCTCCCTGCCCCCTAATGTTGGTTGGTTATTTTCTCAAAAAAGGGGGGCCCCTAAACCCAACGGGAGAGCAAAAATCCCGTTTTTTGTTGAGCTGACCCCGGGTTGGGGTTTTCGGGGGACCCTTCAAGGGGAATTGTTGCAAATCGGCGACATCCGTGATACATAGGGGTATTGCAAATGAAGAGTTTATGGTGAAAGCAAAATGGAACAAGGGGGGATTTTTCGTAAAATTAACATCGGGCCCCATGTTACGAGGCAGGGTAGACGAAGTACCGGGGAAAAACACCAAACCTTTCAACTCAGCTGTGTCAGTGCGCCCTTCCATGAGGGTTATCTATTACTACACATGGGAAAAAAAATAAGAAATGTCCCTTTTCGGGGAAAAATGATTTTTTGACACCCGGGAAGTGAACTAAATCATTAGGGAAAAACGGTTCACATGCCCAACTGCGGGGGGGTGGGGCAACCCCTTAAAACCCAAATCCCGGAAAGGGTTGGAGGGAAAAATTCTTTTAAAAATTTGACATTTAAGGGGACCCCCCATTCCATCTTATGTAGTGTTACAGCCCTTTTTAAACTCAAGTTATTAACATCCCGTGGGGCAACGACATACTTGTCGGTTGTGTTTGGGGTCATATGACCAAAATTGCGGCGCAGTGTGGGAAAACGATGGGGGATACCTGGGACAAAAAAGCAACGGGGAAGGCAGTGGACGAGGCTGGGTGAAAGGGGCGATGAGCAGTCTTTTGCAACACGCCTAAAAAAAGGGTTTTTCATGGAGTGAGGAGGGGGGGGGATAAAAGCAAAGGGGGATGGAATAAACAGATGTTAAAACAACAGGGAGAAAACTTCGTTTATTGGGGCTTTCATTTAGGTATTCAAAAGGAAAACCAGGGTTTTTGGGGGAAGAAGTGGAAGCGTATTTTAGTAAAAAGGGTTGGGGCGTTTTTTTAAAATGATACAATCATCGGACTGGTTTTGGGGGACCCAGGCTTAGGTTTTTTTTGGTCGGCTGAGGATTAAGGGGGTGGGGGGCGAAAGGGGGTATTCCCCAGGGGGCGACAAAGGGTTGATGGTGCAAAACAGTGGGGGGTGAGGTTGCACGATGCTTTCAACAGACGTCACCCAAAGCAGGGGGAGGGTTTGGACACGAAAGCAAAACTCGCCCCCCCCCCCCCCCTCAGACTCAGTGAAAAGTGCCACTCCCGCCCCGCGGGCCCTTGGCAAAAAATCTTGGGAAGGGGTTTCCCCGGGGGGAGAGGGTCCCGTGAAAACCCAAGGGTTTAGGGGTTTGCAAAAAGGGGGTTTTTCCCAAAATTGGGGGGGGGGGAGGGAAAGGGGTTTTCGCAAAATGTACTGGAGATAAGTCAATACCGGGGACAAAAGGACAACCCATTTGTTGAATTTAAGTGTTTCACAATAAAAAATTAACGGATTGAGAACTGAAAGGAAGCGTAAGTGGTTTAACGAGTATTGGTGCGACTTGGTGTGGATGTAGTGTTCATACAGGAATACAATTACAGAGCAGGATACGAGTTAGAAATGAGTGGTTATAATGTGTACATGGAACATGCGACAAGGTTGAAAGGAGGAGCTGCCATTCTGGTGAGGGAAACTAGCCCGTTTGTAGTGAGGCGTTGTGAAGAGGGGAGGGGAGGGTGATTAGAGTGGATGGATTGTGGGGTTGGGTACAAATTAGTTTGGTGTGTGTATATGGTCCAGCAGAGGGAGATGTCCGTATTAAAACTAAATTTGTTCAAGAAGTCCTAGTATACTATTTGCGTGGCTTACCAAATGTAGCAATAATTGGTGGAGATTGGAATTGTGTGATACGACGTAAGGATGTGGAGCCTAGAGGAGCAGGGTTTTGTTTGGGGATTTTGGGGGATTTGTTAACGGAGGTGGGATTAAAGGATGTATGCCGGGGGGAGGGGTAGTAGAGCATACTATTGTTAGACGTGATTATGCGGCGAGGCTGGATCGTATGTATGTGCCTCGTGCAGTAAATGTGCGAAGTATGCTAGTGATGGATGTGGTTTTTTTCAGACCATAGGAGTGTCGTGATGGACGCAGATTTTGAGGGAGTGCCTCGTAGGGGTCAAAATTATTGGAAATTAAATGTAAAGTTTTACTACAGGGTGAGGAAAGTCGTCTGTCTTTTGGGAAAATGTGGGAACGTTTAGTAGTTGAAGTACCTGGGGATGATGCCTTGGTAACTTGGTTGGAATCGGCAGCCAAACAGTGTATTAAAGAATATTATATTAGTAGAGGGAAAAGATATAATTAGTTAAAGTACGGTTTACAAAGATACCTTGAGGGCAGCTGTGCGAATGCTATGCAAGAGTCAGTGCAAATTATACTGTTATCGAAATTGAGAGATTAAAGGAAAATATTAGGAGTTTACAAAATGAGAGGTTTGATGGGGAAAGAATTAAGGGCGGCTAGAAGAGGTATTGTGGGGAGATCGGCCGTCGGCTTGTGTGTTGAGGAGTCAACACAGGAGGAGAAAGGCAATGGAGAGTAATGGGATTGAATGTTCAGGTTGGTATGGAATGGTATAGGGTAGGTCAAGTTTTAACAACAATGGAGGGTATAATGGTTATGTTGATTCTTGGGTTAAGTCAAAAAATGCAAAGTGCTGGTATAAGTGGAATAGCATTACAGACAATAGGAGGGGTTTGTGCAGTGTGAGCTGGAAGGGCAAGATCGATTGGCTTTGGGAGGGCCGATCACGGAATGTGAGATTTGGGAGGCTTTATCTGGGGTGAACTTAGGTAAGGCACCAGGTATAGACGGGTTTACCAAGCGATTTTTATGTTAAAAATTGGGGTGTTCTAAAGGGTTTTTGGTAAGATTGTTCAACACACTTAAGAGGGACTGGGTTTTGGGGGAACAGCAAAGGATGGCAGTGGTGGTTTTAGTACCTAAGGGTGAGCCATCAACAGTAAAGGATTATCGGGCAATTTCGTTATTGTGTGGAGATTACAAGATTTTCGCAAGGATATTAGCTAACAGAATTAAGAAGGTAATTGGTAAAGTGATAGATAAGGGACAATATGGAGTGCCGGGAAGGTCTATGTACGAAGGGCATGGTTTGATTAGAGGTTTTATTGAGAAAAGAGGCGAATTGGGAGGGGGGGGGTGTTGGCTCTAGATTGGGAGGCGCCTATGACAGTGTGGAAAGGAAGTGTTATGGATGATTATGTGGTGGCAGGGGTTCGGGGAAGAAATCATATCTTGGGCTAAATTATTGTATCATGGTGCTTCAATGAAGGTGCAGGTGAATGGGAGGTTAGGTGATAAAATTCAGATGGGTAGAGGTCTGCGTCAAGGGTGTCCCCTTTCGTAAATTTTGTTTGCGTGTTTACAAAATCCCTTTTATAGAGGAATTCGGAGGTTATTTGCAGCAGATGGGGTAGGTAATGAAAAGGGGATGGGGGGGGGCTGGCATCGTAGGATATGTCGATGACACGACAGTTTTGGTGAGTGGAAGTATGGATTTGCTTAGGGTGGGAAAATTAGTGAATGTATTTGGGAAAGCTTCTGGGATGAAAATTAATGCAGAGAAGACCAAGTATATGGATCTCGGGGATAGGTTACATAAGGATGGGGAAGTAGTTAGAAAAGGTGGAGAGGGTGGATCCATTAATGATATGTGGGATGTTTATGTACGAGATATAAAGTTGGAGGCACAAGGAAGTAAATCAGTGCGTATTGTGGAAGGTGTCATTGAAAGACTTCTTAGCGTGTTTAAGGGCAGCACAACTAAACGATACATCACGTGGGTGTGGATAGTAACGAATGTGTGTTTTACAGTAAACTATGGCATGTTGCAGTGTGATCGTATCCGATAACTCGATGTGAGATAAAACTGTTGCAACAGAGAGTTTTTAGATTCATTTGGGAGTACATCAGGATGGATAGTTAAGTTAGAGCGGTTGTCACAAACTCCGGTATGTACCGAGGAGGGTGGGCTTATACCGGTCGAAATAAGGATTATGGAGTGTGTTATGTAAAACGTAAGGAAGTTAAGACACATCGTGCAACATTCGGATATCTTTATTGTAGTAGTCGTTTCGCCATCCAGTGGCTTTTCAATACAGATTCTAGGACATTATTAGGGAAGGGACAGTAGAAACTATATCAAAGATGAGGTAAATCAGTCCCTTCGCCTGGGTTAGTGTCTCACAGCTTCATGGTGGAGGAGAATATGGGAGCAAAGACAAGAAGACTGGCGTTTATATGAGGCGTCAGTGGATAGGGATGGGCAGCAGACGAGGGCAGTCACTGAGTAGGCGGGATTCCCAGTGGAAGTAGGTCTTCCCCAAAGAGTTGGGTTTAGTTGAGCAGCAAACCGTGAAGAGGTCTTTGTAGGATGTCCTCTTGATCCAAGATTCCAGATGTTGCCATGTAAATACGTAGTTATATGCGGGAGGGGGGGGGGGCGAGGGAAAGGTGGCTTAATTGGATACGTAAGGATATGCAACGGTGGTGGGGGTGAGGGGGGGGGTGGGGTGTAGGGAGTTATTGTAGGCGAGCAATGTTGAGGGTCTAATAACAGTGAGAGAACCTTCACATATTATATTGAGATCTTGAAGGAGATGATGGCAAAAGTCAGTAGTAGCAGCGGTTGAGGAGCCTTATCCATGTATGCTTGGAGTGATATCTGGAGGCGTTCTGAACAAATTACGAGTGAAACCAGAGTACGTGGGAAGTTATGTTTAGATTTTTACACGAGGTATTGCGTCTTGGCGTGGTTTATCTCATTAGGAGGATATGGGAGGGTGGGGAAGCAAGGTTTGTGGCTTCATGGAGCTATTTTCCACGCGGTGTATTTTTGCAATCGTATTGAAACAGTAAGGGTCTGGTTTAGGAATGGTATTAGGTTAGTGGAGGGGGGGATTACAAGGTGTTGAGGGCTTTAAGTTTAGACATAGGTGGGTGAATCAAATGATAGAGAATGCTGGTAGGGTATATAGTTACGGATTTTATATATATGTCTGGGCTATGAGAGAGGTTGGGAGTGGTGAAAGAATTAACACGGTAGGCAGCGACTTTTTATAGAACGAAGTGAGGAATAAGGAAGTGTTTGGGGGGGAGGATGGGAGAGGGGCTTTTTAGTCGAGGGCTATAGGAGTTTCACATTACGGGATTTATGGTTTTGAAAACAAGGTAACGGGAAGCAACGGGCTGGCTTCCTGGAAAACAAGTGGTAGCATGATGTGTGTTTGTGGACGAGAATGAGGGGGTTATTAAAGGTGGCAAACACGAGTTGTGTTCTTAGAGTATATGGTAACAAAAACAGATGTTTTCTCAAGGCCAAAAGTTCAATTTGATGAACATATATATTTTATTTGTATGTAATTTAAATTTTGGTGTTTACATGAAAACTTCAATTATATTGGATACCCATTACGTTCTATTAGATTTTATGGCGATCTTAATATTGATCGATGTGATTAAAAGTCATCATGACCTTTATATCAGTTTAAAGAAAAACTGTGATTATTTGTAGTGGACGAAAAAAAACGGATGGTTCCTATAGCTGCATAAATGTTATGATATTGTTTTTTTGTATTCTTTTATTTGCATGTTGAAGGGAGGCAATATAAAGTATTGTAGTTATGGTCCGTTTAGTACGAATGACTTGTGCTTGATGTTGTTAGAGAGGATAGAATTTATTTGTGTGTAGATGTATTTTTCTTGTTGTCACTGGATGTGTTGTGTTAATTTTATGTCAGTGTGATTTTAAGATTTTATTTATTATTGAATGTGCCAGAACGGTGGAACTCAGTCTAACAACGCAGAAGGCGGGGAAAGAAAAAAAAGGGTTTTCCTTTTGATACTTTATGTTGTATTATATGTTGTACAATATTATAACAACGAATTTGTATTAGGATGGGGTGTATTTGTAAAATTTCGATGTTGATAGGATGTGTCATCGTTTCAGGAAGGAGGGAAAGGGTCAGGTTACTTACTATACTTTTTGGTTATACGTGATATGTACCTGAAATTGAACAGGAGATAAGTATAAACGCATTGTAACGATTTTTTAATTGTAATGAGATTAGTGTAGGTAATGTTATTGAATGTTGTCTATTAGTAGGTTAAATGTACATTCGTAAGTTTTTTGTTATTCCGTAACAGAAGGAATGTGTTGATTTTCAGATTGTGTGATCATGAAAATTATTTATTTACATTTTTTCTCCTGTAACCTTTGTGTACCAGAAGTGTGGCACTCAGTTTAGTCAAGCAAAGGAGGGGGGAGGGATTGTTATATAAAAACATTAAAAGTGGCTAATAGGATGTAAAGAAGTATTATTTCGGGCGGTTAGTATATTGGGATGGGGGTAAAAATTTGTTTAAATTCTGTGTGGTAAGCTTGTTGTCAATGTTATATGACTGTAGGAGGTGTGCTTACAGGTATCTGTATAGCTAAGTTGATTTTCAGTTCAGTATTTTGGAATGTGATTGCAATAGCAGATCTATGTTTAAATGTTAAGGGGTAATGTTTGTTTAAAAATATAATGTAAGATTTTCGGTAATATCGTGATCTGTATCTGTGGTTTGTCCTATTGTTCTTATGTATGGTTTTAAATAAAAATTTAAAAAAATGGACAAATTAAAGGCTCAGCTCCACGAATTGGAGTTAAGAACCAGAATTGTTGACTGCCTTAATGATATAATTACTGAATAATTATTTAATTAATTTATTTGAAGAGTACCTCTGAGCAAGCCAAAAATTTATTTGGTCACTATTTGCCACAACACGGGAGTTGAAGGAAGGATTTAAGACCTCTACTCTTGAGGTTTGTGTTTAATTGTAGCGTGCCAGGAGTAACAAAAATGCACCTAGTTTAAATGACTGTTTGATGAACAGGTCCGTCATTGGGCTGAAAAAATTAGGAGATATCTCTATTAAATTTTCAGGGTGAAGAAATTTTTGCCTTACGGCTGACATAAGTAAAGCTTTCCTAAGAGTGGGTCTTACAAGAGGCTCCTGACCAGGATTGTTACCACTTCTTATGGCCTATAAGAAATCCTAGTGGAACCCACTTAGCCTCTGGAAAATTTTCGCTTTAGGAGTGTATTATTGGTGCTATATCCGTCCATTCTACTTCAAGCGATGATAATGCCACACCTTAAACGTTACAGAAAAGTCATTGGAGTTAAGTAATGAGCAAACAATTTTTATGTGGACAATTTCCTGGGTGTGACGTCAACTGAAGAGGAACTGTTAATGACTTATGGAGAGGCTAATAAAATAATGCAAAGTGCAAATATGCCTCTGAGGGAATGGAATAGTAATTCGTCCAAATTAAAGGACAAAATAAGTAAAGATTACCCTGGAGATGAAGTGCCAAAATGTAGTAATGTATTAGGATTAACTTGGGATACTGAGAGAGATTTGTTAATGTTAAAACCTAATAATTACAGTATTCCTAATAAATTAACTAAGAGAGTTTCGCTTGCTGAAGTTTCCAAATGTTTTGATCCACTAGTCTTAGTGTCACCCCTTACTATAAGAGGGAAATTGTTAATACAAGAAGCATGGAAACTTAAATGTGCTTGGGATGAAACTCTGCCTGAGGAATTCATTAACAGGTGGGATGAATTAATTGGTGATTATGAAAAAATTCCAATGTTGGAGTTCCCACGCCAGGTGGCCAATCCAGATGGGAAAAATATACTCCACATTTTTTGTGATGCTTCAAAATTGGCATATGGAGCAGTTGCTTATCTTCAATGTAATAGCGTTATATCTCTTGTTATGTCTAAGGCTAAAGTGTCTCCAATTAAATCACGTACCTTGCCTCAGTTGGAATTAACAGCCATTTATGTAGGTGTCAAATTAGCTAATTATATAAGAAATAAGTTGCAGGAGATAAATATTAGCGACACTGTAATTTGGTCTGATAATGAGGTATCCTTACAATGGATTCATAATGGAAACAGTAAAATTGTGTACATACAAAACAGAGTCACTGAAATTAATCAGATGCAAGAGAAGTATAATAATTTGGGTCAGCATATGTTAACATTTAATCATATACCTGGTGAGGAGAAAACAGCTGATTTCTTGTCTCGAGGTTTACCTTATGATAAATTCATAAATGCTGTATCATGGTTTAAAGGACCGAGCTGGTTGGTAAATAAAACTAATTGGCCTGTACAAAAGGCGTATATTGCTCCTGTTGAAATTACTGTGACCACCTCTTCAGTAGTTTGTCCTTCCTTAGCCATTGATATAAACAGGTATTCTTCTTTACCCAAACTAATCAATGTAACTAAGTTGGTGTTTAAATTTCTAAACAAGATAAATATCTCCTATAAGTTTTCACATTACTTTTTCACTTTTTTGTAATCATTATTACTTACTAAAATTTTATTAAACACCATATTTACTACCAGTCAATTTACTTT
>NC_069430.1:1833242-1853107 GCF_026875155.1 Cherax quadricarinatus
TAATGAATTCCTCGGGGCGATTTTTCATCCCAAGCACTTTTAAGTTTCCATGCTTCTTGTATTAACAATTTCCCTCTTATAGTAAGGGGTGACACTAAGACTAGTGGATAAAAACATTTGGAAACTTCAGCAAGCGAAATCTCCTTAGTTAATTTATTAGGAATACTGTAATTATTAGGTTTTTAACATTAACAAATCTCTCTCAGTATCCCAAGTTAATCCTAATACATTACTACATTTTGGCACTTCATCTCCAGGGTAATCTTTACTTATTTTGTCCTTTAATTTGGACGAATTACTATTCCATTCCCTCAGAGGCATATTTGCACTTTGCATTATTTTATTAGCCTCTCCATAAGTCATTAACAGTTCCTCTTCAGTTGACGTCACACCCAGGAAATTGTCCACATAAAATTGTTTGCTCATTACTTTACTCAATGGACTTTCTGTACGTTTAAGGTGTGCATTTATCATCGCTTGAAGTAGGAATGGACTGGATATAGCACCAAATAATACACTCCTAAAGCGAAATTTTCAGAGGGCTAAGTGGGTCACTAGGATTCTTAGGCCATAAGAAGTGGGTACAATCCTGGTCAGCCTCTTGTAAACCCACTCTTAGGAAAGCTTTACTTATGTCAGCCGTAAAGGCATAATTCTTCACCCTGAAATTTAATAAGATATCTCCTAATTTTTCAGCCAATGACGGACCTGTCATCAAACAGTCATTTAAACTAGGTGCATTTTTGTTACTCCTGGCACTACAATTAAACACAAACCTCAGAGTAGAGGTCTTAGAATCCTTCTTCACTCCGTGTTGTGGCAAATAGTGACCATAAATTTTGGCTTGCTCAGGAGGTACCTCTTCTATAAATTTATTAATTAATTATTCAGTAATTATATCATTATAGGCAGTCAACAATTCTGGTGTCTTACTCAATTCGTGGAGCTGAGCCTTTAATTGTCCATTTTTTTATATTTTATTTAAAACCATACATAAGACAATAGGACAAACCAACAGATTACAGATCACGAATATTACCGAAAATCTTACATTATATTTTTAAACAAACATGTACCTTAACATTTTAAACAGTAGTTCTGCTATTGCAATCACATTCCAATATACTGATACTGAAAATCAACTTTGCTATACAGGATACCTGTAGCACCTCCTACAGTCATATAACATTGACAACATGCTTACCACACAGAATTTAACAAATTTTACCCCCATCCCAATATTACTATCCCCGAATTATACTTCTTACATCCTATTATACACTTTGAATTTTATATAACAATCCCTCCCCACCTCCTTTGCTTGACTAACTGAGTGCCACACTTCTGGTACAGCAAAGGTTACAGGAGAAAAATGAAATAATAATTTCATGATCACACAATCTGAAAATCAACACATTCCTTACTGTTACGGAATAACTAAAAACTTACGATGTACATTTTAACCTACTAATAGACTACATGTCAATAACATTACCTAATCTCATTACATTTAAATCGTACAATGCGTTTATACATTATCGTCTGTTCCAATTTCAGGTACATTTCACGTATAACAAAAAGTATAGTAGAGTAACCTAACCCTTTCCCTCCTTCTGAAACTGATGACATCATCCTATCAACACGAAATTTTACCAAATATACCCCATCCTAATACAAAGTTCGTTGTTATACATTGTACAACATATAATACACATAAAGTATCAAAAGGAAAACCCTTTCCCCGCCTTCTGCGTTTGTTAGACTGAGTTCCACCGTTCTGGCACATCAATATTAAATAAAATATTAAAATCACACTGACATAAAATTAACACATTCACATCCAGTGACAACAGAAAAATACATCTACACACCAAATAAATTTCTATCCTCCTAACAACATCAAGCACTAGGCATTCGTACATAAACGGACCATAACTACATACTTTATATTGCCTCCTTCAACATGCAAATAAAAGAATACAAAAACAATATAATTAACATTTTAATGCAGCTATAGGAACCATCCGTTCGTCCACTACAAATAATCACAGTTTTATTTAAACTGATACTAAGGTCCATGATGACTTTTACACATCGATCAATATTAAGATTCCATAAAATCTAATAGAACGTATGTATCAATATAATTGAAGTTTTCATGTTAAACACCAAAATTTAAATTACATACAAAGTAAAATATATATGTTCATAATTGAACTTTTGCCTTGAACATCTGTTTTTGTTACCATATACTCTAAGAACACAACTCGTGTTTGCCACCTTAACACACCTCATTCTCAGTCCACTAACACACATCATGCTACCACTTGTTCCAGGAAGCCAGCCCGTTGCTTCCCGTTACCTTGTTTTCAAATCCCATAAATCCCGTAATGTGAAACTCCTATAGCCCTCACTAAATGCCCTCTCCCATCTCCCCCCCAAACACTTCCTTATTCCGGCACTTCGTTCTATAAAAAGTCGCTGCTAACGTGTTAATTCTTTCACTCACTCCCACCTCTCTCATAGCCCAAGACATATATATAAAATCCGTAACTATATACCCTACCGCATTCTCTATCATTTGATTCACCCCACCTATGTCTAAACTTAAAGCCCTCAACACCTGTAATCCCCCCCTCCCACTAACCTAAATACCTTTCCTAACCAGACCCTTACTGTTTCAATACGATTGCAAAAATACACCGCGTGGAAAATAGTCTCCATGCAGCCACAAACCTTGCATTCCCCACCCTCCCATATCCTCCTATTGAATAAGACCACGCCAGACGGCAATACCTCGTGTAAAAATCTAAACATAACTTCTCGTACTCTGGGTTTCACTCGTAATTTGTTCAGACGCCTCCAGATATCACTCCAAGCATACATTGGATATGCTCCTTCTACCGCTGCTACTACTGACTTGCCATCAACTCCTTCAAGGATTCTCAATTTAATATGTGAAGGTTCTCTCACTGTTATTAGGACCCTCAACATTGCCTCGCCTAGCAATAACTCCCTACCCCCCCACCACCGTTGCATATCCTTACGTATCCTATTAAGTCCACCTTTCCTCGCCCCCCCCCCTCCCGCATATAACTACGTTTTACATGTGCAACATCATGGAATCTTGGTTCAGAGGACATCTACAAGACCTTCTTCACGGCTGCTGCAACTAACCCATCTCTTTGGGAAGGACCTACTTCCACTGGGGAATCCCGCCTACCAGTGACTGCCTCGTCTGCTGCCCATCCCTATCCACTGACGCCTATATAAACCGCCAGTCTTCTTGTCTTTGCTCCAGATTCTCCTCCACCATGAAGCTGTGAACACTAACTCCAAGGCCGAGGGACTGATTACCTCATCTTTTGTATATAGTTCTACTGTCTTCCTATTATGTCCTAGAATCTGTATTGATAAAGCCACTGGATGGCGAAACGTCTACTACAATAAAGATATCCAGATGTTGCACATGTGTCTTAACTTTCATACGTTTTACATACACACTCATAATCCTTTTTTCGACCGGTATAAGCCCCAGCCCTCCTCGGCATACCGGGAGTGTGACAACCGCTCTACTTAACTATTCGCATCCTGTACCCCAAATGAATCTAAAAACTCTCTGTTGCAACAGTTTTATCTCACATCGTGTTATCGGATACATCACTGCAACATGCCATAGTTTACTGTATAACAGCACATTCGTTACTATCACCCTCTGATGTATCGTTAGTTGTGCTGCCCTTAAACCGCTAAGTTTTTTCAGGGCACCTTTTCCACAATACGCACTGAGTTTACTTCTTGTGCCACTTTATTTTCTCGTAAATAAACTATCCCACATATCAATAATTGATCCACCCTCTTCCACCTTTCTACTACTTCCCATCCTTATGTAACCTATCCCCGAGATCCATATACTTGGTCTTCTCTGCATTAATTTTCATCCCAGAAGCTTTTCCCAAATACATTCACTAATTTTCCCACCCTAAGCAAACCCCATACTTCCACTCACCAAAACTGTCGTGTCATCGACATATCCTACGATGCCAGCCCCCCCCCATCCCCTTTTCATTACCTACCCCATCTGCTGCAAATAACCTCCGAATTCCTCTAAAAAAGGGATTTTGTAAACACGCAAACAAAATTTACGAAAGGGGACACCCTTGACGCAGCCCTCTACCATCTGAATTTTTATCACCTAACCTCCCTTCACCTGCACCTTCATTGAAGCACCATGATACAATAATTTAGCCCAAGATATGATTTCTTCCCCGAACCCCTGCCACCACATAATCATCCATAACACTTTCCCCTTTTCCCCACTGTCATAGGCCGCCTCCCAATCTAGAGCCAACACCCCCCCCTCCCAATTCGCCTCTTTTCTCAATAAAACCTCTAATCAAACCATGCCCTTTGTACATAGACCTTCCGGCACTCCATATTGTCCCTTATCTATCACTTTACCAATTACCTTCTTAATTCTGTTTAGCTAATATCCTTGCGAAAATCTTGTAATCTCCCCACAATAACGAAATTGCCCGATAATCCTTTACTGTTGATGGTACCCTTAGGTACTAAAACCACCCCTGCCATCCTTTGCTGTTCCCCCAAAACCCAGTCCCTCTTAAGTGTGTTGAACAATCTTACCAAAAACCCCCTTTTGAACACCCCAATTTTTAACATAAAAATCGCTTGGTAACCCGTCTATACCTGGTGCCTTACCTAAGTTCACCCCAGATAAAGCCTCCCATATCTCACACTCCGTGATCGGCCCTCCCAAAGCCAATCGATCTTGCCCTTCCAGCTCACACTGCACAAACCCTCCTATTGTCTGTAATGCTATTCCACTTATACCAGCACTTTGCATTTTTGACTTAACCCAAGAATCAACATAACCACTTATACCCTCCATTGTTGTTAAAACTTGACCTACCCTATACCATTCCATACCAACCTGAACATTCAATCCCATATCTCCATTGCCTTTCTCCTCCTGTGTTGACTCCTCAACACACAAGCCGACGGCCGATCTCCCCACAATACCTCTTCTAGTCCGCCCTTAATTCTTTCCCCATCAAACTCTCATTTTGTAAACTCCTAATATTTTCCTTTAATCTCTCAATTTCGATAACAGTATAATTTGCACTGACTCTTGCATAGCATTCGCACAGCTGCCCCTCAAGGTATCTTTGTAAACCGTACTTTAACTAATTATATCTTTTTCCCTCTACTAATATAATATTCTTTAATACACTGTTTGGCTGCCGATTCCAACCAAGTTACCAAGGCATCATCCCCAGGTACTTCAACTACTAAACGTTCCCACATTTTCCCAAAAGACAGACGACTTTCCTCACCCTGTAGTAACTTTACATTTAATTTTCCAATAATTTTTGACCCCTACGAGGCACTCCCTCAAAATCTGCGTCCATCACGACACTCCTATGGTCTGAAAAAAAACCACATCCATCACTAGCATACTTCGCACATTTACTGCACGAGGCACATACATACGATCCAGCCTCGCCGCATAATCACGTCTAACAATAGTATGCTCTACTACCCCTCCCCCCCGGCATACATCCTTTATCCCACCTCCGTTAACAAATCCCCCAAAATCCCCAAACAAAACCCTGCTCCTCTAGGCTCCACATCCTTACGTCGTATCACACAATTCCAATCTCCACCAATTATTGCTACATTTGGTAAGCCACGCAAATAGTATACTAGGACTTCTTGAACAAATTTAGTTTTAATACGGACATCTCCCTCTGCTGGACCATATACACACACCAAACTAATTTGTACCCAACCCCACAATCCATCCACTCTAATCACCCTCCCCTCCCCCTCTTCACAACGCCTCACTACAAACGGGCTAGTTTCCCTCACCAGAATGGCAGCTCCTCCTTTCAACCTTGTCGCATGTTCCATGTACACATTATAACCACTCATTTCTAACTCGTATCCTGCTCTGTAATTGTATTCCTGTATGAACACTACATCCACACCAAGTCGCACCAAATACTCGTTAAACCACTTACGCTTCCTTTCAGTTCTCAATCCTTAATTTTTATTGTGAAACACTTAAATTCAACAAATGGGGTTGTCCTTTTGTCCCCGGTATTGACTTATCTCCAGTACATTTTGCGAAAACCCCTTTCCCTCCCCCCCCCATTTTGGGAACCGCCTTTGCAAACCCCTGATCCTTGGGTTCACTGGACCCTCTCCTCTGGACCCCCTTTCCCAAGACTTTTTCCCAGGGCGCTGGGCAGGAGTGAGCACGTCATCTGAGTCTGATGGGGCAGCAGTGTGCTTTCGTGTCCAAACCCCTCCACCTGCATTGTGACGTCTGTTGCAGCATCCTGGGCACCTCCACCTCCACTGCATGCACCATCAATCCATTTGTCGCACTCTGTGGTATACCTCCTTCGCCCACCACGCCTTCATCCTCAGCCGCCCAAAAAGAACTAAGCCTGGGTCCCCGACATGTCCGATGATTGTATCATCTAACAAGACGTCCAACGCCTTTACAAAAATACGCTTCCACTTCTTCACCCAAATCTGGTATTCTCTCTTGAATCCCTGATGTATGTCCAATGACGAAGATTTCCCCTGTTGTGTTACATCTGCTGATTCCATCTCCTTTGCTTTATATCCACCTCCTCACTCCATGACAACCCTTGTTTAGGCAGTGTTGCAAAAGACTGCTCTCGCTCCTCACCAGCCTCGTCCACTGCCTGCCGTTGCTTTTGTCCCAGGTATCCAAAATCGCTTTCCACACTGCGCCGCAATGTGGTCATTTTGACCCACACAGCCGACAAGTTTTGTCGTTGCCCACGCATGTTACATAACTTGAGTTCTAAAATCCTGTAACACTACATAAGATGGAATGGGTGTCGAAAGTGTCATTTTAACAGAATATGTTCCCTCCACCATTCCTGCTTTATGGTTCGGGTTCCCCCACCGCCCCGCAGTTGGTCATGTGAACCGTCCCATAATGATTTAGTTCACTTCGGATGTCAAAGTCATTTTGCCTCGAAAGGCACATTTCTTATTTTTACCCATGTGTAGTACCTAGATACATCATGGAGACGCACTGACACAGCTGAGTTGACCGGTATGGTGTTTTCCTGATACTCGTCTACCACTGCCTCGTAGACATGTGCAGATGTTAATTTTACGAAGATCCTCGTTGTTCCATTTAGTGCTACACCACTAATCTCTTCATTTGCAATACCGTATGTATCACGGATGATCGCCGATAGCAACAATTCCATTGAAGATCCCATGACAACCCCACGGGTCAGCTCAACACAAACAGTATTGATGCGTCTCCTGTTGTTCAGCGCCATGTTGTAGAAAATAACCAACCAACATTAGGGGCAGCAGCTCAAACAGGTAAACTGCGCAGAAAACCAACTCAATCAGGAGCATCTGCACAGCATGTCCACATGGCCCGAGAGCAATGAGGACAATATATTTATTTGTCCATGTGCCATTCTGTAATTAGTGGGCAATTTTGGATGGTTCAGTCTCCACGGAAGTCGTACCCAGTATTGTCCAGATTCAAATTTTACATCTCTCAGGTACTGTTCCTGAGTAAAAGAATCATCTGGACTTTCTTCATTTACATTTATTCCAATGCTGTCTAATTCCCACAATTTATGTACTGGCTCAACACCATCCTCTATGGAAGAATTATAATGGGGTACGATTTCATGAGTGAGACACACAGTGATAGTATTTATAGTTTCCTCTATTCATGCATTATTATTACAAGGAATCCTACCATACATTACCCTTGGTCTCCTGCAGTCTTTAAAAGGGTGGGCACCACATTTCTTTTCCATAAACCCCTTTTCAAAGGAGGCATAATAGTCACTACCTATCAGAATATTTATTGGGCGTACAGAATCCCTCATTTACACCAGAAGGTGCTAAAATTTACATTTTGTGAAAGTCTTTCTGTAGCTTTACTAAGCTCTACTGTAGATATTTTCTCTGGGAACCTATCTACAATTACTGCATTAATACGTTTTTTTTCTCATTGCCCAAACTATAGTTTTCATAAACAGTGTCATACAATTGGGGCCCTTTTATCTGAGAGAAAACCAGATAATTTTAAAGTTGTGTGATCTCCCATCTGTACTTTCATCCCCTCAAGACATTTACGTTTTATGAAAGTACGTTTTTGATCCCTGGTCTAATAATGCAGTTACATTTTTTTATTTATGCCTTTTATCATCAATTTTTAACCTGTAACACAGGTAAGGCTACTTCAGCAAAACCATCATTATTAACATTAGCAGCAATTTTTACATTAGCCACTGTTGTGTCAGATTGTCAACATCATTATTAATCAACATATCATATAACCCTTACACATGACTATATGGTGTTTTTCCTTTGTGACATTGATAACAGTTGTTTAATTTGGCATGACAATCCTTTACATTGTGATTACCTAGACATCTGATACATCTGTCAAGTTCTTCTCCAATCTTTCAACTTTATCATTCCATGAATTGCATGCATTGCAATTCTTAGAAAAATGAGTACCCTTGCAGAAGAGACAATCTCTCTTTTCTTCGACTGGTTTCTTATTAACTGGGCTACTCTTAGGAGGGTACTTATTCTTCTTACCTTGTGGAGAATCATTATTTCTGATTCTGGCTGCTTGATATGTACCTATGCAACTTTTTTTAGAAGATGAATTCTGATTATTAACATTGGGATAATTTTTCCCTTTATGAAACTTGACAGATACCTCAGAGTTATTATGTGTTGTATCTTTAAAATGAGTTGGTTGGCTGGTCTGCAACTGCACAATTAATTCTTGTAGACCTAGTCTTATTTCTTCCAGACCAAAATAACTTTTTGATACTTGTTCGAGAGTCATTCAAGTGTTTTTACAGCTTAATTTATTCTGTACAATGGCACTCAGTAACCAGTCTGATTCATTCAGATTATATTTATTACTTAAAGTTTTGAGAGTGCTCTCCAGTTTAAACTCTAAACTGCTGTAAACATTTGTAAATGTGATCTGGATTTTTTAATTACAATGTTATTCACTAATCCAACCTACTTTTTTTTCTATTTCCTAATACCTTCAACAAGTCAACTGTTTCCCTTGTAAGAATCACTACATTGGGAAAGGCTTGTATGAGTATGTACACTCCTCTTACCTGTCCTTGATAAAATAATTTAGTACAAGGCTGGGTCATCCTGTCATGCACGCTGTTTAAAAAAAATTGACCCAAACTTTTCCCCAATTTTTCTCCGGGTTTAAATACAGGTAAACAAATTTCTGGAGTTTTGGCAAAGACATCTTATTTTTTGGGAAATAAAATTAATTAACCCCGGGTTTACAACTTTTAATTTATTCAAAGCCTGACTTTTACAAGAAAAAATTTTTTTTTCTTCTAATTCATAATACTGGTTAATAAAAAATTTTTCTGATCTGCACAATTTACTAACAATTCCCTTTCTATTTTTTATAAAAAATTTGTATGAATCATATATATTCCCTAAAGCTTAAAAATATATTTTAAATCACATATTCACGTTTCCTATTCTTTAAATTTCCCAAACATTTTTTGTATGCCTTTGTTACATACCCTTTCTAGCCTCAATTTTTTTTTTTTTTGGCGGGAAATTCCCAGTGCTGTCCTCTACTTTAAATTTTCTTCATTTTTCACCCAGGGTGCAATGTATTAAATTTCAACTTAATTAATAACACTGATTTAGTACTTAATATCCCTTTAAAGGAAATAATTACAACTTCCCTTTTGAATAAATCCTAGCTACTTGAGCTTAGCAATTGCTATAAGGAAAATTTATAAAATAAATTCTAAATACTTAATATAAATCAAGCACCTTACTTAGCAAAATTTTTATTGTAATAAATGGTAGAATTACCGAAAATTATGAAAAGAAAAAGGGACCAAGGCAACAAATGTGACATTTTATTGTGGCAACGTTCGCTCCCCAGGAGTTTTACAAGCCATTACAAACAAACATGGACACAGAGGTATAAAACTCAATGAGGTGCAATACATGGGTACCATTTCGATTTTCACTAGTGAGTAGTAGTAGTAGAGAAGTAGTAGATAGTAGTAGGACAAAAGTAAACAATAGGTAAGAAATTTAAATTCAACATGAGTAAAAGCTTTACTTGGGTAACATAAAAATGGGTTGGACAAATATGACTGGAAAGAGTGAACACTGAAAAAAACTGCCTCTTTCCAGTCATATTTTGCCCAAACCTTTTTTTAGTTTCCCAAGTAATAGCTTTACTCATTATAATTTTTTTGCCTACTATATTGTATTATTTTTCCTTATAAAACTACTTATACTACAACCACTAGTGAACTCGAAAGGGTCCTCACTATATTGCACCTCACTCTGACCCTTTATACCCTCTGTCTCCATGTATTTTTTTAATGGTTTGAAAAAGCTCCGGGAAGCAAACGTTGCCCAAAAAAATGCACATTAGTTGCACTTGTGTCCTTTTACTTTAAAAAAATTTTTTCTGTATAATTTTTAACCCACACACTTTAAGCAAATTTGTGACTAACATCCCCCTTTCTTCATGCATTTTAAATTATTAAGAAATTTAAATTTCCCATTAATTATGACGATCCACTAATTTCATCCATTCAGACAAGACCAAAGGCAAAATGGAAAATTAAAATTCCTAATGAATCTCATAAATACATACCAGTAATTTAAAAAAAATAACAAAGAAATTTTTCTTTATAAAGGTTTTAACAAGACATGGGGAATTTTTAGGACTTCCTAGGCCCAAAAAAATGTCCTCCTTTATACCTACGTCATTTCTCCCAATCCCTTTGGAAAAAATTTAAATTTTCAAATAAATATACGTCACCGGGAAATTCAGTAAAAAATAAAAAATGTGGACTGTATGAAAATTTAATAAATGACTAATATACACTAAAGGGAGTTTTTTTTAATTTAACACTCACCTTTTTGTCGGGAGATTACTTGGGGGGTTCAACCCAAAAACCCCCCTGCAAAAATATAAAGAAATACTGCCAAATTTCAACATAAATAAGCACCCGGGGTTAAATTTACCTTTTTCCATCAAATTTTCAGAGCCCTGTCCATCCCTAATTCTCAATTTTCGCAGGCGCAAATCCAAAATTTCGGGCTCCTATTTTGGGGGTTCGCCACAATTTAACCTCCGATAAACGAAATTTATGCACTTTCACTACGTGCCTTTGCCCAGTTAAAAACCCATGGTTTGTCTCCCCAAGTGACGCAAACCCATCGTCGCGGGTTCATTTTTCTATTTACAAATTAATTTTTTTTTTAACTACAATTATTTCCTAATTTACAAATAAATACACTGTTTTTTCGGAAATATACATTTTTTTCCCCACATCATACTTTTTTTATTAGCTTGTCGCGTCGGGTAGGGGGGTACTAGGCTAAAAAACCTTCTAAAGTATTTAAAAATTTTGCAAACATTTCGGGGTTAAACCCCCACTTCTCCGGCCCACGGAAAATTATGGAGGGGGTGAGGGATAGCTAAACCAGCAGGGCCAGACACTGAACTTTAACACAACCCAAAAACAAAACCACCATAGGCAAGTGATGCTCAAAATGGGTTCCTGGGGGTGGCGCTACAACCCCTTTCACTTTATAACTCCTTCGGGAACTTACATGCAAAATTTTTTATTTCTTTTTTTTTTAAGATTTGGTATTCACCTTTTTTTTTTAGTACAGTATTATGGTTACAACAAATCTGATGTATTAACTACTTCACAACACCAAACCACAACAGCATTTATTTAATCACTCTTTTTGACCTTATCACTACCTGCTGCTATAACCCACCAATATCTCATTTTTTAATATTTTCAAGATCACACATTTAAAACCCAATTAACTATTTGGGGAATTTTGTTCAAACTGCAGCCAGCAGCTATCAGCTGACTCTATCCCCCTCACCACATTATTTAAAATTTAAAAATTTTTAAAAATTTCTTGATCTTTCACTTATTAGCACTCTTAAAGCTGTTACACTCTTTTAGGTAGTTCACTGATTCCCTCACGTACGATGACCGCTAAAAACTTAGGGCAGTCCAGAACGCTAAACCGGAGCACTATTTAGCCATACCCTTTTACGTGTGTGGGTACTTTACATTTTTGGTTTTAGGGGTCGGTCTTAGCTCCCGGGCCGGGTGGTGGGGTGTTGTGGGGACTCACCTAATTGTACTCACCCCAATTGTGGTTGCAGGGTCGAGACTCACCCGGCCCCCCCCCCCACTGATCGCTCTTGGCCTCCCCCCCTGCTTCCGCCCCTTTGTATACCCCCTTTTTTAAAAATAGATGGTCCCTCCTTTCCCCTTCCTTGCTTTTTTGGGGCTATTTTCCCCTTTCCCACGACTCTATGACGAAGAAATACTTCCTAACGTCCCCGTACCCCTGGTCTTCCTTTCCCTTGTGACCCTTGTTTTTGTGTCCCCTCTCGGGAAATCCTATCTCTGTCCACCTTTCTATTTTTCCCCGCAGTATCTTGTATGCGTTATATGTCCCCCCACCCTCGTCCTCCAGTGTCGTCAGTCCGATTTCCCTCAACCTTTTTTCGAAAACATTTCCCCTATGCTCTGGGGCAGCCTTTTTTGCAACCTTTGTACTTTTTCTAACTTTTTGACGGCTTACAAGGGTGGTTCCAGACATGCTGCCCTATCCGTATGGCCTAACAAAAACGGTCAGTGTCTTGAACGACTCCTTTTTAAGGGGTCGAAAGCTATTTTCAGGGTTTTCCGGCCCCGTAGCTGCAGCAGTTATTTTGGGGTTATGTTGCCTCCGGTACTGCTCGTGTTTTGTCACCCCAAGCTTTCCCCCCCTAGTGAGGTCTGTACTTTTTCCACCAGCCCATACTCGTCTGCGGGCTTCTTTGCCCCTCCCCAATCTTTTTTGACTTTGCATTTGGCAGGGTTGAATTGAGAAGCCAGTTTTCTGGGCTACATTCCAGCCGTCCAGGTCTCTTTGCAGTCCTGCCCATCCTCTCCATTTAATTCTTCCATCAACTCACATCATCTGCAAATAGGGGCCTTCAAGCTATTCCTTTCCCCATGTCGTTTTGCATATATCAAAAAACCTGGTCCAGAACGACCCCGTGGGACTCCGCTCGTCACAGGCGCCCATGTGATACCTCTTCTGTACCAGACTCGTTGTTTTCTTCCCTGCAGGGGTTCCTATCCATTTCATGCCCCCCTGTTATATGCGCCCATCCTCCAGCTTCTGCATAACCTTGTGGGGGAAAGGGGTCAAAACCTTCCCGCAGTCTAGGAAAATGCAATCAACCCACCCCCCTCCTCGTGCCTTACTTTTTTTACCTTGCCCTAAAACCCAGGAGGTTTGGACACAGGTTTGCCTTTCCCTGAACCCATGCTGGTTTTCATTTATAATCTTGTTTTTTGTTCCAGGGGTTTTCCCCCACCTCCTCCTGATAATCTTTTCCATGACTTTGCACCCCAATACATATCAAGACACAGGGCTGCAGTTTAGTGCCTCATTTCTTTCCCTTTTTTAAAATGGGGACTACATTTTCTGCTTCCATTTCTCAGGGGAGTTGCCCAGTTTCAAGGGTTGTGTTGAAGATTGTGGTTAGGGCACGCACACTCTCTGCTCCTTCCTAAAACCCATGGGGGGATGTTTTTGTCCGTCCCTTTACCTTTTAGGTACAAGTCATTAGCAGCTTTTCTGCACCTCCCCCTCGGTTGTTCGTGTGTCATCCAAAACTTTTGGGATATTCCCTCTTGATTTCCCTTTTGTCTGTCCCCCTTCCCCCCAGCCCTTTCCCGTCTCTACGTAAAAAAAACCTTAAAAATCCTGTTACCCTCACAAACCTCCCGATAATTTTCTTTGAGTTCTCCACCTTCTGTCCTCAACGATCTCGGTCTTTGACTGTTGCTTCCCCCCGATTGGCTATACAACATTTTAGGTCAGTCTTGTTTTTGATGCTGTGTCATTTTCATACTGTCGCTGGGGCCCCCCTCCTTACCTGTGCTACTCGTTCCGCTCTGCACGATCCCCTATTTTCAGTTTTCTCTGCCTCTGTACTTTTTTTATTCTTTTGCCTTTTTTTTGCCTCCTTACACCCCGGAAAGGGGGGAAGGGTGGTTTTTTTGGGGGGGGGGGGGGGGGGGGGGGGGGGGGGGGAAAAGGGAAATTTTAACCCAACCCCCTTTTTTCGGCTTTTTCCTTCCCTGTTTTCCCTCCACTTTCCCATTTTTCAAACACAAACCCAATTTACTCCCGGGGGTTTCTGATTCCTCTGCCCCAACTCCCAGGGTAACCAAGTAATTTCTTTTATTCCCCCTTCACTCTTGGTTCCCTTCTGTTTTTATAGGGTTTTTTAAACCCCCCAACCTTTGGCCCCTAGTTCCAGGACCCCCATGTGGCTCCCTTTTCCCGAATTCCCCGGGTTTAAACGCCAAACCGCAATTTTCTCTCTGGAGTGCCTTCTTGCCAACCCCCAAGGGGCCACACTTGCTCTTTTGCCCCTTTCCTTTCTATTCTTTATGGCCTCAGCAATTTTTTGGTGGTTTCTCACTGCAATTTACCACCTTGTTGCTCCCCAACTTTCCTCCCTTTTAGTCTGTTTTCCCCTCCCATGCCCCATTTCTCGAATTTTCCATTGTTTTTTTTCAACAACCCCTCCTCCCCCTTTTCCCCTTCATCTTTTATACGGTTCCTTGGGGGTTCACTTTTTGTTTTCCCGTGAGTTTTGTTTTTCTGTAAGTTTTGATGTTGGGGGGCTCTCATTGATTTTTTTCTTTTCTTCTGTTTTATTCGTTAATATCCACAATTTTTTGTACCAACCTTCGCTTTTGTTATACTGTAACGTGGTGCGGGGGGGGGGAACAGAGGGGTGGTGTTTATGGTTGGGTTTGGGTTGTTCATTGCCTTGGGGGTCGTGGGTGGGGTCCTTGCGGGTTTCTGGGGGGGGGGTGCTTGTCCTTCCCTTGTTCCTGGCTTATTTTTCTCTCCTTTTTCATTTCCTCCCATTCCCCTTTCGTTTTTGCCCTCTCTCTTTCAGCATCATCCTTTCCTCCTGTGTTCTGTCTCGATCGAGGTACACACTAAATGAACTCCTGTTTGCCTCTCAGCCGTGCTTTCTCCTGCAGGATCATGGTTTGGGTTAAATTCTGCCTTGAAAATTACTTTGAGAGGCAGATTCCTTTTCTTTGTAAACCCCCCCGATTCTCCAAAATTTGCCACCTGGGTCATTTTTCCCCCTCCCCTATCCCCTTTCATGATACCTTCAATCGCTTTTTTCTCCTCCTGCTTTCTTTCATCATAATTTCCCCTTTAGCTTCATCTACCCCATAGACAAAAACTGATCTCTCCCTTTCCACCCCCCACTGTGACTCCCATTGCATCCTCTGAGGTGGTTTTAGTTCCTTCCCCGTGGAGTGTTCCTTCCTTCAGTCCCTTCCCTAGCTATGGCCTCTAGCTCTTTTGGTTTGTCCTTTCCGCTCACCTGTTCCTGGCCCCCACAGGTGTCTGGTAAGGTCCCTGCACATGTTCTAGTTTTCAATGTCTTCCTTCAATGTCTGTCCTAGTGTGCTCCCTATCTTGTTTTGGCCCCATGTGGGTTTGACAGGACCTCTGCAAACAGTTTAGCTTCCATGCTCCCTTCAGACCCATTGTCTGTGTCTGATGTAGCCATTGCTGATGCTACTTCAGTAATATCTTTGTCTCTATGCTGTTTCAGATGTCTCAGCTCCTCTTCTAATCTCTGTATCTTTTTTCTGCTGCTGTGGCATGTTGCTTCCACCTTCTGCATTCTGCTGCTAACCTCTCCTTCATCTTCCTTGCAAGCTCATCTACCTCCTTCCTTAGTCTTCCTCCCCTTTTTTGAGCTCTGCCTCCAAGTCCTCCCTCCCAGATTCATCCTTCGGGCCCCTTGTTCTCATCCTATTTTTTGGGTTTCCCCATTGCTCCACAGAAGGAAGGGGGAGAGATGGTTAGGGGGAGGAGAATAGATGGTTGGGGGGAGTGGGGATGGATGGTTTTTGTGAGGTGAGGATGGTTATTGGAGGGGAGAGGTATTGGGGAGGGGTTTAGATGGTTTGGGAAGGGGTTAGAGGGTTTGGGGGGAGGGGTAGGTGGCTAGGGTGAGGGGGAGAGGTGGTTAGGGGAGGGGGGGGAGGTGGTTAGGGAAGAGGGAGTACATGTTTGGTCAAAGGTATATGTGCTTGTGTATGTTGGTGTGCATGTGTGGGAGAGAGAGGGATGGGATTAAGGGGGGAGGGGAGAGAAGGATGATGACCCTTAGAAGTGGGGGAGGTATGGTGTGTGTGTATGGGATTAGAAGGGAAGGGAGGGAAAGGGGCCGAGGGTAAAGTGACCACTTGATAATGGGGCCTTGCGGGTGTGTGGGGTGTGTGTGTGTGTGTGTGTGTGTGTGTTGTGTGTGTGTGTGTGTGTGTGTGTGTGTGTGTGTGTTTTGGGGTATGTGTGTGTGTATGTCATGTTGTGTATGTGTGTGTGTGTAAAATGTGCATGTGTGTGTGGCATGTGTGTGTGTGTGTGCATGTATCTGTGTGTGTGGGGTGCATGTGTGTGGTACTCACCTATTTGTACTCACCTTTTTTGTGGTTGCAGGGTCGAATCATAGCTCCGGGCCCCCACCTCTTCACTGATTGCTACTAGGTCCTCTCCCCTCCCTGCTCCATGAGCTTTATCATACCTCGCCTTAAAACTATGTATGGTTTTCCCGCCTCCACTACTTCACTTTCTAGCTATTCCATGGCTTGACTACTCTATGACTGAAGAAATACTTCCTAACATCCCTTTTTAATTTATCTGAGTCTTCAACTTCCCAAATTTTGACCTCTTGTGTCTGTGTCCCATCTCTGGAACATCCCATCTTTGTCCACCTCGTCTATTCCGGGCAGTATTTTATATGTCGTTATCATGTCTCCCCTACCCTCCTGGCCTCCAGTGTCGCAGGCCGATTTTTCCCTCAACCTTTCCCATGGACAATCCCCATAGCTCTGGGACTAGTCTTGTTGCAAACCTTTGCACTTTCTCTAATTTCTTGACGTGCTTGACTAGGTGTGGATTCCCCAAAATGGTGCTGCATACCCAGTATGGGCCTGACGGGAAATGGTATACAGGTTTTAAAAACGAATCCTTACTGAGGTATCGGAATGCTATCCGAGGTTTTCCAGGCGGGCCCCTATGCTGCAGCAGTTATCTGATTGATGTGCGCCTCAGGGGATATGCTCGGTTTTTATACTCACCCCCAGATCTTTTTTCCCTTTAGTGAGGTTTGCAGTCTTGGCCATCTAAACTATATTGTGTCTGTGGTCTTCTTTGCCCTTCCCCAATCTTCATGACTTTGCATTTGGCAGGGTTAAATTCAAGGAGCCAGTTGCTGGACCAGGCTTGTAAACCTGTCCAGGTCTCTTTGGGAGTCCTGCCTGATCCTCATCCGATTTGATTCTTCTCATTAACTTCGCAACATCTGCAAACAAGGACACTTCTGAGTCTATCCCTTCATTATGTCGTTTTACATATACCAAAACAGCACAGGTCCTAGGACTGACCCCTGGAACCCCGCTTTTCACAGGCGCCCACTCTGACACCTCGTCGCGTACCATGACTCGTTGTTGCCTCCCTGCAGGTATTCTCTGATCCATTGCAGTGCCTTTCCTGTTAGTGTGCCTGATCCCTAGCTTTTTCAGTACCTCTTGTGAGGAACTCTGTCGAAGGCCTTCTTGCAGTCCAAAAATATGCAGTTGAATCCACCCCTCTCTCTCTTGTCTTAAATTCTGTCACCTTGTCATGAAACTCTAGTAGGTTTGTGACACAGGATTTTTCCCTTTCCCCGAAACCGTGCTGGTTGTCAATTATACACCTGGGTTTCTTTCCAGGTGCCCCACCACTCTCCTCCGGAAAGATCTTCTCCATGACCTTGCATACTATACACGTTTAGTGATACAGGTCTGTAGTTTAGTGCCTCATTCTCTCTCCCTTTTAAAAATTGGGACTACATTTGCCATTTTCCATACCTCAGGGAGTTGCCCAGTTTCAAATGATGTGTTTGAAGATCTTTGTTAATGGCTCACACAATATCTCTGCTCCCCTTTAAGGACCCATGGAGAGATGTTGTCTGGTCCCACCGCCTTTGAGGTGTCAAGTTCGCATAGCAGCTTCTTCACCTCCTCCTTGGTTATATGTACCTCATCCAGCACTTGCTGGTGTGTCCCCCTTTCTGATTTCCTGGAGTCCTACTGGTTTCCACTGTAAATACCTCTTTAAATCTTGTGTTGAGCTCCTGACATACCTCTTGGTCGTTTCTTGTGAATTCCCCATCGCCCTTCCTCAGTCTGATTACTTGGTCCTTGACTGTTTTTTTTCCTCCTGATGTGGCTGTACAACAGCTTCGGGTCAGTCTTTACTTTTGATGCTATGTCATTTTCATATTGTCTCTGAGCCTCCCTTCTTATCTGTGCATATTCGTTTCTGGCTCTTTGGCTGATTTCTTTATTTTCCTGAGTTCTCTGTCTTCTGTACCTTTTCCATTCCCTAGTACACCTAGTTTTTGCCTCCCTACACCTTTGGGTGAACCAAGGACTCGTTCTGTTCTTCCCATTATTTCTGTTTCCCTTGGGAACAAACCTCTCCTCTGCCTCCTTGCATTTTGTTGTGACATAGTCCATCATTTCTTGTACTGGTTTTCCTGTCAGTTCCCTCTCCCACTGAATGTCTTGAAGGAAGTTCCTCATGCTTGAGTAATTCCCCCTTTTGTAGTTTGGTTTTTCCCAGCCTATTCCTGCTACTCTCTCCACTTGGAGCTCAACTATGTAGTCGAAGCACAGAACCACATGATCACTAGCTCCCAGAGGCCTTTCATACATGATACCCTCGATGTCCGAACTACTCATGGTGAATACAAGGTCCAGTCTTGCTGGTTCATCCTCTCCTCTCTCTCTGGTAGTGTCTTTAACATGTTGATGCATGAGGTTTTCCAGTACCACATCCATCATCTTGGCTCTCCATGTTTCGGGACCCCCATGGGGCTCCAGGTTTTCCCATCAATCTCCTTATGATTGAAATCACCCATAACTAGTAACTTTGCTCCCCCCATGTGTGCTCTCCTGGCCACCTCGGCTAGTGTGTCGATCATTGCTCTGTTGCTCTCATCGTATTCTTCTCTTGGCCTCCTGCAGTTCTGTGGTGGGTTGTACATTACTGCAATTATCACCTTATGTCCCTCAGACTGGATTGTTCCTACTAAGTAGTTCCCTTTCGGCCATGCCATCCATTCCTTCCATTTTCTCAAAATCTCACTGGTTTTTAATGAGCAGTGCAACTCCTCCTCCCCCTCTCCTCCCTCTGTCTTTCCTGAGGATTTGGTATCCGGATGGAAAGATTGAATCTGTTATTATTCTGGTGAGTTTTGTTTCTGTGAGTGCTATTATGTCTGGGGATGTCTCTTTGATTCTTTCGTGCCACTCCTCATACTTGTTTGTTATTCCATCTGCCTTTGTATACCACACCTTCAACTTCTTTTCTAAGACTGTGGTCTGGGAGGTATATTGGGGTTGGGAAGTGGGAGACCTGTGTAAGGAACTATGGGTTGTTGCTGTTGGGGTGGAGTTTGTAATGTAGTGGGTGGGGCATTGGATGTGGCATGGGTGTTTTGATTTAGAGTGTTTTGGTTCCACTGGGGTTGACCTGGTTGGGAGGCTTCTATAGGAAGTTGTGAGGGAGGCTGTATTTGATCTTCTTCCTGGGTCTGGGATCTCCTGTCTGTCTTCTCCATCCCTCTCTTTCCTCCTTTCGCCTTTGTACCATCTCTACCATCTAGTGCAGGT
>NC_069430.1:1853607-1869581 GCF_026875155.1 Cherax quadricarinatus
TTGCTTTGTCTGTTTTCGTAAGATGAGTCCAGGAAACTTTCCTTAATTCATGGCATAACTTAAAAACTTTGATGACAATTGTGTTGTAGAGGTCTGAGCAAAGCTCTACGACACAGCTCAGACCTCTGCAACACATGTCATCAAAGATTTAAGTTATACCATGAATTAAGGAAAGATCCTGGACTTAACCTTACGAAAAAAGCAAATGCTATAGTAATTATGGACAAGGTAGATTATAGTGGAAAAATTAACATGTTATTAGAAGACGGGGGAACTTACGTGCCTGTCGAGGTGGCTCGTTTTGGCCAAGTCGTTATGAAACTCACAACATGTACGAGTCCCTCCAGGAGGCTGTTCTTTGCTGCCAGCCAAGGGCTCGAAATCTCAGGAATTTAATCTTCTCTTCTATCAAACCTGATTACCTTCTATTCCCCATGGTTGTATGACACTTGAAGGTTCAATGCTTTCCCATGATTATACACTATTTATAGTAATGGTACACCATACCATTCATTGATGGAATTATTTATTTATTTTATTATCACACTGGCCGATTCCCACCAAGGCAGGGTGGCCCGAAAAAGAAAAACTTTCACCATCATTCACTCCATCACTGTCTTGCCAGAAGGGTGCTTTACACTACAGTTTTTAAACTGCAACATTAACACCCCTCCTTCAGAGTGCAGGCACTGTACTTCCCATCTCCAGGACTCAAGTCCGGCCTGCCGGTTTCCCTGAACCCCTTCATAAATGTTACTTTGCTCACACTCCAACAGCACGTCAAGTATTAAAAACCATATGTCTCCATTCACTCCTATCCAAGCCCCTCGCACACAAAACCTCCTTTACCCCCTTCCTCCAACATTTCCTAGGCCGACCCCTGCCCCGCCTTCCTTCCACTACAGACTGATACACTCTTGAAGTCATTCTGTTTCGCTCCATTCTCTCTACATGTCCGAACCACCTCAACAACCCTTCCTCAGCCCTCTGGACAACAGTTTTGGTAATCCCGCACCTCCTCCTAACTTCGAAACTACGAATTCTCTGCATTATATTCACACCAATTTCCTGACGGAGGATCGAGTCTCCAACAACACTCCTTACGATGATAAATTAGACACGTGTGCAACTCTTGGGTATCTTTATTGAGGAAACGTTTCGCCACACAGTGGCTTCATCAGTCCATACAAAGGAGAATCTTGAAGAACAGGAGGAGAATGAGGTAATCAGTCCCTCAACCTTGAGTCGATGTGGTCAGTCCATCAATCTTGAATAGAATACGGCATACGTGCTGAGAAGGAGCTTATAAACCGTTGGCAGGAGAGGTGCAGAAGTCATAGGTCGTGTAACATTTGTTCATGTTGAAGTAGGTCGTGCCCAAGAATTAGCAAGCGAAGAATTCCCAAGTATTAAATCCCAAGAAGTTGCAGTGTCCCGACAGGTTTGTAGATGAATGGTTCAGAGAACCGACATGTTGAAAATTAGACACGTGTGCAACTCTTGGGTATCTTTATTGAGAAACGTTTCGCCACACAGTGGCTTCATCAGTCCCTACAAAGGAGAATCTTGAAGAACAGGAGGAGAATGAGGTAATCAGTCCCTCAACCTTGAGTCGATGTGGTCAGTCCCTCAATCTTTAATAGAATACGGCAAACGTGCTGAGAAGGAGCTATAAAACCGTTGGCAGGAGAGGTGCAGAAGTCATAGGTCGTGTAACATTTGTTCAATGTTGAAGTAGGTCGTGCCCAAGAATTAGGCAAGCGAAGAATTCCCAAGTATTAAGATCCCAAGAAAATTGCAGTGTCTGACAGGTTTGTAGATGAATGGTTCAGAGAACCGACATGTTGATAAATTAGACACGTGTGCAACTCTTGGGTATCTTTATTGAGGAAACGTTTTCGCCACACAGTGGCTTCATCAGTCCATACAAAGGAGAATCTTGAAGAACAGGAAGGAGAATGAGGTAATCAGTCCCTCAACCTTGAGTCGATGTGGTCAGTCCATCAATCTTGAATAGAAATACGGCATACGTGCTGAGAAGGAGCTTATAAAACCGTTGGCAGGAGAGGTGCAGAAGTCATAGGTCGTGTAACATTTGTTCAATGTTGGAGTAGGTCGTGCCCAAGAATTAGGCAAGCGAAGAAATTCCCAAGTATTTAAAATCCCAAGAAGTTGCAGTGTCTGACAGGGTTTTTTTGATGAATGGTTCAGAGAACCGACCCTGTTTTATAAAATTAGAACTGGGCAACTCTTGGGTATCTTTATTGAGGAAACGTTTCGCCACACAGTGGCTTCATCAAATCCATCAAAGGAGAATTCTTGAAGAACAGGAGGAGAATGAGGTAATCAGTTTCCCTCAACCTTGAGTCGATGTGGTCCCTCCATCGATCTTTGAATAGAATACGGCATACGTGCTGAGAAGGAGCTTAAAACCGTTGGCAGGAGAGGTGCAGAAGTCATAGGTCGTGTAACATTTGTTCAATGTTGAATAAGGTCGTGCCCAAAATTAGGCAAGCGAAGAATTCCCAAGTATTAAATCCCAAGAAGTTGCAGGTTCTGACAGGTTTGTAGATGAATGGTTCAGAGAACCGACATGTTGAATAAATTAGACACGTGTGCAACTCTTGGGTATCTTTATTGAGGAAACGTTTCGCCACACAGTGGCTTCATCAGTCCATACAAAGGAGAATCTTGAAGAACAGGAGGAGAATGAGGTAATCAGTCCCTCAACCATGAGTCGATGTGGTCAGTCCATAATCTTGAATAGAATACGGCATACGTGCTGAGAAGGAGCTTATAAACCGTTGGCAGGAGAGGTGCAAAAAGTCATAGGTCGTGTAACATTTGTTCAATGTTGAAGTAGGTCGTGCCCAAGAATTAGGCAAGCGAAGAATTCCAAGTATTAAGATCCCAAGAAGTTGCAGTGTCTGACAGGTTTGTAGATGAATGGTTAGAGAACCGACATGTTGAAAAAATTAGACACGTGTGCAACTCTTGGGGACTTTATTGAGGAAACGTTTCGCCACACAGTGGCTTTTATCAGTCCATACAAAGGAGAATCTTTAAGAACAGGAGGAGAATGAGGTAATCAGTCCCCCAAACCTTGAGTCGATGTGGTCAGTCCATCAATCTTGAATAGAATACGGCATACGTGCTGAGAAGGAGCTTATAAACCGTTGGCAGGAGAGGTGCAGAAGTCATAGGTCGTGTAAAAATTTGTTCAATGTTGAAGTAGGTCCCTGCCCAAGAATTAGGGCAAGCGAAGAATTCCCAAGTATTAAGATCCCAAGAAGTTGCAGTGTCGACAGGTTTGTAGATGAATGGTTCAGAGAACCGACATATTGATAAATTAGACACGTGTGCAACTCTTGGGGATCTTTATTGAGGAAACGTTTCGCCACCCGTGGCTTCATCATCCATACAAAGGAGAATCTTTAAGAAAGGAGGAGATGAGGTAATCAGTCCCTCAACCTTGAGTCGATGTGGTCCCGTCCATCAATCTTGAATAGAATAAAGGGATACGTGCTGAGAAGGAGCTTATAAACCGTTGGCAGGAGAGGTGCAGAAGTCATAGGTCGTTGTAACATTTGTTTCAATTTTGAAGTAGGTCGTGCCCAAGAATTAGGCAAGCGAAGAATTCCCAAGTATTAAGATCCCAAGAAATTGCAGTGTCTGACAGGTTTGTAGATGAATGGTTCAGAGAACCGACATGTTGATAAATAGACACGTGTGCAACTCTTGGGTATCTTTATTGAGGAAACGTTTCGCCACACAGTGGCTTCATCAGTCCATACAAAGGAGAATCTTGAAGAACAGGAGGGGAATGAGGTAATCAGTCCCTCAACCTTGAGTCGAAAGTGGTCAGTCCATCAAACTTGAATAGAATACGGCATACGTGCTGAGAAGGAGCTTATAAACCCTTGCAGGAGAGTGCAGAAGTATAGTGTGTAACATTTGTTCAAGTTGAAGTAGGTCGTGCCAAGAATTAGGCAAGCGAAGAATTCCAAGTATTAAGACCCAAAAAGTTCAGTGTCGACAGGTTGTAGATGAATGGTTCAGAGAACCGACTGTTGAAAAATTAACCGTACAACTCTTGGTATCTTTATTGAGAAACGTTCGCCACACAGTGGCATTTACAGTCCAACAAAGGAAAAACTTGAAAAACAGAGGAGAATGAGGTAATCACCTAACCTTGAGTCGATTGGTCAGCATAATCTGAATAGAATACGGCTACTGCAGAGAAGGAGCTTATAAAAACCTTGGCAGGAGAGGTCAGAAGCAATAGGTCGGTTAACATTTGTTCAAGTTGAGAGGTCGTGCCCATCATCTACAACCTGCAGACACTCAACTCTTGGACTTAATACTTGGGGAATCTTCGCTGCCTAATTCTTGGGCACGACCTACTCCACAATGAACAATGTTACACGACCTTGGGCCTTCGCCACCTCTCCTGCCAACGGTTTATAAGCCCTTCCACACTATGCCGTATTCATTCAAGATTGATGGACTGACCCATCGACTCAAGGTTTAGGGACTGATTACCTCATTTTCCTCTGTTCTTCAAGTTCTCCTTTTAGGACTGAGAGCACTGTGTGGCGAACGTTTCTCAATAAAGAACCCAAGGTTGCACCCCGGTCAATTTATCAACAGTCGGTTCTCTGAACCATTCATCTACAACTCCTTACGAAAATGACCCACACTTTTTTGAACATCATCTAAATGTGCTAGAAAATTACCCCACCCCTTAAGTTGCTGTTATTGATAAAAATTTTAAAACAAGAAAGGGGTTATCACAGACAAAAACAAAAATTTTGGGAAATTCAAAAGTTTTTTTTTATAAAATGCGTTTGTACTTTTTCTTTAGCCGTGTGGGGTGTTGTGTGGGTGTGTTTTTTTTGTTGTGTGTGTGGGGTGTGTGTGTGGTGTGGAGTGTGTGTGTGGTGTGTGATTAATTGGGTGAAAAGTTCGTTTTTTTTGGGCATTCTTTCGGGGAAAGTTCCCCCCACAACCCATTTTAACGGGGGTTCTGTGGCGGTCCCCCAGGCGCTGCTGCGTACACACTGGTGGTAAGAAATAGTGGGGGTTTTGCATCTTTTTGTGAAGACTTTTCCCCCCAGCAGGGACTTCTATCATTTCCCAAAAAGGGCCCCTTTGAAGCTGTGATTTGATAAGTCTCTCAGCAAGTCCCCACGCCCGCTTTTTGCCCTTATAATACATATCATCGGAAAACTCTTTCCAGTTTGCTGTCATAGTTTGGTGCCCTACGGGGTTTTATAGGGGGCTGCGGCGATAAAAAACCCGCGGCTGACAGTGCTTGAGACAATTGTTATTGAGGGCCACATGTGGCAGGTTTGGCTTAATGTCAGGGGTTTCAGTAAAAGCAAGCGCGATGTTGTTTACACACGGTGATGCTACCAACACAGATGGAAATTAGGCGTTGGGGCCGGGGGCCCCCCGAAAGCCAGCTTACCAGTGTGTGTGAATGAGGGTTTTAGGCTTACAGGTGGTGTTTGTGTGTGTGAGTGGGGTGTGTTTTGTGTTGTGTGGTGTTGTGTGTTTTGTGTGTGTTGTGTTGAGCTGTGTCGAGGGGACTTAAAAAGAGCCGGGGATAGGCCAAAACCGCCCCCCGCTTCCCCCCCCTGACCCTGGCGTGCCCCGGGTTTAAGGGCCCCAGGGTTTCTATGAATATTAATGACTCACTCTGCATGGGTTTTCCTCTGTCTTGCCTGATGTAACTCTGCCACACTTTTTTTCCCCCCTCAGGAAGTCTCCCCCGCCTTCCCCCCCCTCACTCAACCCATAAAATCTTTTTTAAGGGGCTGTTGAAAAATGTGGGGTGGGAGGGGCAAAGTGGGGATTGGTGGGGTTTTACTCCCGTAAATTTTGTAGTTTTCCCAAAGAGTGGGGGGGGTCACTGCATCCCTCCTCCTCTCCCCCCCCCTCTCTCACCCCCCCCCCCCTCCTCACCCCCCTCCCTCCTCTCTCACCCCCTCCCCCCCCTCCCCCTCCCCCTCCTCCTCATCTTTCTTTTTCCCCTCTTTTCCCCCTTCTACTTTTTTTTTTCCCCCCTTTTCCCCTCTCACGCACGCACCCCAGGGACGCACACACCACACAACACACACAACACACCCCCACACACCCCACACACACACACACACACACACACACACACCACACAAAACCCCAAAAACACCACACACACCCCCTCTCTCTCGCTCACACTCTGTGAAAAAATTAAAAATCCCCGAGTATTGTTAGTTTTTTTTGTATGTTTCTTGGAAATGACTAATCGGGTATTTTTACTCCCACAGGTAAACATGGGGTGGGGGGGTTTCCCGATTGTGGAGGCGGGGTCACCCCACCAACCCCTTTTTCAACACGTTTCACTGACCACCACGGTGAGAAACCCGTGGTTGTGTGTGTGTGTGGTGTGTGTGTTTTGTGTGTGTGTGTGTTGTGTTGTGTGGTTTTGTGTGTGTGTGTGGTATGGGGTGTGTGTGTACTCTAGTTCTGGTTCAGGGGTTTGAATTACAGGGGGCCTGGCCCCGCCTCCCTTTTCCCGGTCCTGCTGGGTGGTTTAAAATGTAGGGAAATTTTTCCTCCCACATCACTCTCCCGATTGTTTTTAAATTCCTGACAACTCTAAAAACTGTAAAAAATTTCTTCCTAAAAATAACTGTGACTCTTTTGGGGTTTTTAACTTCCCGTTGTTTACCCCTTATTGCTTTCCCCTCTCTGAAAATCGGTCCTATTCAGCCCTTTTTAATTTCTTCTCCTTTTTTTTTTTATCAGTCCCCTCTATCCTTTTCGTCCCCCCAGTGTCGTCAGGTTTTATTTCCCTTAAACCCCTTTTCCCCGTGGGCCCTACCCTTTTTATCCTGGGACTATCCCCTTTTTGCAAAAACCTTTGGACTCTCTCTCTTGACGGAAATTTTACCCGGTCCCCGTTCCCCCCTTGTGGTTTTAAATCCTCCAAAAAGAGTAGTTTTTTCCCCACTTTTTTGGGGGCCCTTTTTGGCCACCTCTTTTAGTGTGGCCACCATCATTCTGTTACCTCATCATATTCCCTTTTCCCTTTTTATTTTTTTGCTGCCCCGGGGGCCGGGGGTTTTTTTACATCAATGTTATCCTACTTTTTTGGGCTCCCCGTTAGAAGTGTTACTTTTGTTTAGTCCCTCTGTTTTCACCTCGACTATCTTTCCCATCTCAAAAATCCTTTTGTTTTTGGGTGACAGTACAATCCTTTCCCCAAACCCTTTTTGTTTTCCCCCCCCTTTTCCCCATTAAACTGGGCAGCAACGGGAAGATAGCATCTGTTATCACCCCGTGAAGTTTTGTCGCTGTGAGTGCCATGGTGTAGGGGATGCCTCAGTGATTCTTTCCTGCCACTCGTCACTCTTATTTGTCATTCAATCTGTGTGTGTGTGTGTGTGTGTGTGTGTGTGTGTGTACTCACCTATTTGTACTCACCTATTTGTGGTTGCAGGGGTCGAGTCCTAGCTCCTGGCCCCGCCTCTTCACCGGTTGCTACTAGGCCCTCTCTCTCCCCACTCCATGAGCTTTATCAAACCTCGTCTTAAAACTGTGTATGGTTCCTGCCTCCACTACGTCATTTTCTAGGCTATTCCACGGCCTTACAACTCTATGACTGAAGAAATACTTCCTACTATCTCTCTGACTCATTTGTGTCTTCAACTTCCAATTGTGGCCTCTTGTTTCTGTGTCCCCTCCCTGGAACATCCTGTCTTTGTCCACCTTGTCTATTCCACGCAGTATTTTATATGTCGTTATCATGTCTCCCCTGACCCTCCTGTCCTCCAGTGTCGTCAGGAGGCCGATTTCCCTTAATCTTTCTTCATAGGACATTCCCCTTAGCTCTGGAACTAACCTCGTCGCAAACCTTTGTACTTTCTCTAGTTTCTTGACGTGCTTTATCAAGTGCGGGTTCCAAACAGGTGCTGCATACTCCATATGGGCCTGACATACACGGTGTACAGTGTCTTGAATGATTCCTTACTAAGGTATCGGAATGCTGTTCTCAGGTTTGCCAGGCGCCCATATGCTGCAGCATATGTGTGTGTGTGTGTGTATGTATGTATGTGTGTGGAAGCGGTGCAATCGAACTCGTCCTCCAGCGAAAACAGCAAGCGTGTAGTTTTAAATTTAATTAAGAGCCCACGATAGCCCCCCACGCCAAAAAAACCCTCCCATTTTTTTTTTTTGTTTATTTTTTTTCGAGAAACTGTTTGCTAATATTTGATTGCAACTAATATTTGATTGTAATCTCTGGACCGTGTGGAAATTGACGCACAAACTGTTTTCTTAAGCTTTTACCTATGTCATTTTGAAGCATTAAAAAAAGCAAAACTAATTAGAGTTACAGTAAAAGTGCCCTTCCTGTCGTCTCTAAACATGTGTGTCGTTACGGGGGTAAATATATGAGGGGAGTTCAGTTTGGGCAAAGTTTCCTTTACATCCCCTTCTGGACGCTGACTGATGCTACCTTCATTTCTGATTGTCCCACCTTCACTTCTGTTAACGTTCCCAAACCCATATTCCTTCCTTATCAAGAACTTTGGTATTTTTCACTATTTATTAGGGGAAAAAATCCACTTTAAATTTTTTTTTTTTTGCAAATTCGTCAAACCAGCACTTTTTTTTTTTCAATTTTCATTTATACTTTTTGGTGAACCTGTGCCCACTTTTTCTCAGTTTTCTGCTCTTTTGACGGGAGTAACCCCGGGTGTGGTCCTAATGCGGCTCACCACTTCAAGTCAACGTATTATGCTTTAAAAATGTTTTTCTGTTTGCCACCTGTAACTTTGGGGGTTATTTGAGTTACTGCGCTTTCTTTTCAGCTTTAACTATCTGGACATTCCCCCCTGACCTCTCTCATTAAAAAAGGGGTTTACACCAAAAGAACTCTTTTCACTGGAAGTTTTTTTGTTTTTTTATACCTACTCTGTGAACTCTAGAGACCTTTTTGGCGTGAAAAATCCCCGGAACAGATTTTTTTGAGATACTCAAACCCCCCGTCTTCACCAACAACATTTCCCAAAATCACTTAAAGATCACATTCTTCCCCACCTGATGTTCATCTGAGTAACAACGATCCTTACCAGTCTATATGTTTTTAAAGATTGAGGGGCTGCTACGTGTTGGCGATTAATATTTTCATAAAGACAGGGGCACTTGACTAATAAAATGGCCACGATTTTTAATACCCTATATTTTTAGATTTTGCACAATATACAAGTGGGACGTTATATTATACTGGCTTAGCTCTTTTTTTTTTGAATATAATTAAAATAATAATAATAATAATAGTTGAAAACTGGTGATATTTTTTAATCATTGCGACCTAAAACTTTTTTGTTATATTTTCCCCGGGCAAATACGTCTCTCATTTTTTTAGTTTAGTCACAGATCAGGGACATTTTACGTGACATTAATCGCAAGAATAATTAACATTGGGCTAATTTGGGGGATGTAAGAAGGGTGTTGGGGCCCGTATAGTAAAAGTGAACCTAAAAATTTGGGAAAAAAGGTTGTTCAGGTGTTGCCAGTGTTTTGACCTGTGGGGAATTTTTAATTTTTCCCGGGGATGGTAGTTTTAATTTGATATGGGACGTAAAAACTGGGATTTTTACGAGCCTGTAACTCCTTTTAATGAACCCGTTTTTCCCCGGGGTGTTTTAATCTTTACTAGACTGGCAAGTTGTCCGTAGTCTATGAACTTAGTTTTTTTTTTTTTTTTTTTTTTTTTTTCCCCAAGATTTTTACCCCCTTTCCCCCCTCTCTACTACATCTTCCCTTTCCCCTATACTGGGTTTAAGGAAATGCCACTGGAAAAGTGTTTCCTTTCTCCCTGTGCTCATCTGGGCCTCTCTCTCTCTCTCTTTCTCTCCCTCTCTCCTCTCTCTCCTCTCCTCTTCTCTCTTTCCCCTTTTCTCCTTTTTCTCTCTTCCCTTCCCCTTTCTTCTCTCTCTTTTCCCCTTCTTTTTTGTTTTCCCCCTTTTCTTTCTCTCTCTCTCTTTTCTTCCTTTTCTCCTCCTCCCTCTTTTTCCTTTTCTTTCTTCCCCTCTCTCTCCTTTGGGGTTTTTTTGGGGGGTTGTTTTTGGGGGGGGTTTTTTTTTTTGTTTTGGGCCCTTTGGGTGGTGTTTTTATTGGTTGTTTTTTGGGTTTTTTTTTTTTTGTTGGGTTTTTTGGGGTTTTTTTTTGGGGTTTTTTTTGGTTTTTGGGGGTTTTTTTTTTTTTTTGTTTGTGGTTTGGGTTTTGTGGTTTGGGGGTTTTGGGTTTTTTGGTGTTTTTTTTTGGGGTGGGTTGTTGTGGCTTTTTTTTGGGGGGGTTGGGGTGGTGTTGTTGGGGGGGTGGGTTTGGGTTTTTTTTGGTTTGTTTTGTTGGTTGTTTTGTGGTGTTTTGGGTGTTTTTGGTTGGGTTTGGGGGTTTTGGGGTTTTTTTGTTTTTGGTTTTGGGGGGTTTTTTTTTTGTTTTTTTTTTTGGGGTTTTTTTTCCCCTTTTTTGTGTGTTGTGTTGTTGTGTGGTGGTTGTGTGCGTGTGTGTTGTGTTGTGTTGTGTGTGTGTGTGTGTGTGTGTTTGTGTGTGTGTGTGCGTGCCTGTGTGTGTGTTTTTGTGTGGTGTTTTGGTGTTTTTTGTGTGTGTGTGTGGTGTGTTGTGTGTGCTGTGTGTGTGTGTGTGTGTCTGTGTGTGTGTGTGTGTGTGTGGTGTGTGTGTGTTGGTGTTGTTTGTGTTGTGTGCGTGCCTGTGTGTTTGTGTGTGTGTGTGTGTGTGTGTGTGTGTGTGTGTGTGTGGTGTTGTGTGCTGGTGTGTTGTGTGTGTTGTGAGTTGTGTGTGTGTTGTGTGTGTGTGTTGTGTTGTGTGTGTGTGTGTGTGTGTGTGTGTGTCTGTGTGGTGTGTGTGTGTGTGTGTGTGGGTTGTGTGGTGTTGTGTGTGTGTGTGCGTGCTGTGTGTGTTGTTGTGTGTTGTGTGTGTGTGTGTGTGTTTGGTGTGTGTGTGTGCCTGTGTGGTGTGTGTTGTTGTGTGTGTGTGTGTTGTGTGTGTGTGTGTGTTGTGTGTGCCTTGTGTGTGTGGTGTTGTGTGTGTGTTGTGTGTGTGTTGTGTGTGGTGTTTTGTGTGTGGTGCCTTGTGTGTGTGTGTGTGTGTGTGTGTGGTGTGTGTGTGTGGTTTGTTGTGCGTGCCTGTGTGTGTGTGTGTGTGTGTGCGTGCTGTGTGTGTTTTGTGTGTGTGTGTGCGTGCTGTGTGTGTGTGTGTGTTTGTATGTGTGTGTGTGTGTGTGTTTTGTTGTGTGGTGTGTGTGTTGTGTGTGTGTGTGTGTGTGTGTGTGTGTGTGTGTGTGTGTGTGTGTTGTGTGTGTGTTTGTGTGTGTGTGTTTGTGTGTGTGTGTGTGGTGCCTGTGTGTGTGTGTGTGTGTGTGTGTGTGTGTGTGTGTGTTGTGGTGGTGTGTTGTGCTGTGTGTGGTGGTGTGTTTTGTGGTGTGTGTGTGTGTGGTGTGTGTGTGTGCGTGCCTGTGTGTGTGTGTGTGGTGTGTGTGTGTGTGTGTGAGTGTTGTGTGTGTGTGTGTGTGTGTGTGTGTGTGGTGTGTGTGTGTGTGTGTGTGTGTTTTGGTGTGGTGTGTGGTGCTGTGTGTGTGTGTGTGTGTTGTGTGTGTGTGTGTGTGTGTGTGTTGTGGTGTGTGTGTGTGTGTGTGTGTTTTGTGTGTGTGTGGGGTTGTGTTGTGTGTGTGTGGTGTGTGTGTGTGTGGCGTGCTGTGTGTGTGTGGGTGTTTTTTTTGTGGGTGTGTTTTGGTTTGTGTGGTGTGTGTTTGGTGTGTGTGTGGGGTGTGTTGGTGTGTTGGGTTTTGTGGTTGTTGTGGGGGGTTTTTGTGGGTGTGTGTGTGGTGTGGTTGTGGGTGGGGTTTTTGTGTGGGTGTGTGTGTGTGTGTGTGTGGTGTGTGTGTGTGTGTTGTTGTTGTGTGTGTGTGTGTGTGGGTGGTGCGTGCTGTGTGGGGTGTTGGTGTTGTTGTGTGTTGTTGTGGTGGGTGTTGTGTGTGTTGGGGTGTGGTGTGTGGTGTGGTTTGGGGTGGTGTGTGTGGGTGTGGGTGTGTGGTTTTGGTGGTGTGTGGTGTTTTGTTTTGTGTGTGGTTGTGTGTGTGTGTGTGTGTGGGGGGGGGGGGGGGGGGGGGGGGGTGGGGGGTGTGTGGTTGGTGGGTGGTGGTGTGTGTTTGTGTGTGTGTGTGTGTGTGGTGGTGTTGGTTGTGTGTTGCGGCCCTGTGTGGGGTGTGGTGGGTTTTGGGGTTGTGTGTTTGTGTTGTGTTTGTGGTGGGTGGGGTTGTGGTTTTTGGGGTGTGTTTTTTTTCCTTTTTTTTTTTTTTGGGGTTTTTTTTTTTCCCCCCTTTTTTTTTTTTTTGGGGTTTTTTTTTTTTCCCCCTTTCCTTTTTTTTTTTTTTTTTTTTTTTTGGGGGGGTTTTTTTTTCCCCCCCCCTTTTTTTTTTTTTTTTTTTTTTTTTTTTTCCCTTTTTTTTTTTTTTTTTTTTTTTTTTCCCCCCCCTTTTTTTTTTCCCCCCCCCCCCCCCCCCCCCCCCCCCCCCCGGGGGTGGGGGGGCCCTTTGGGGGGGGGGGGGGTTTTTTTTTTTTGGGGGGGGGGGGCCCCCGGGGGGTTTTTTTTTTTTTTTTTTTTTTTTTTTTTTTTTTTGGGGGGGGGGGTTGGGGTTTTTTTTTTTTGGGGGTTTTGGGGGGTTGGGGTTTTTTTGGGGGGGGGGGCCGGGGGTAAAAAAAATTTTGGGGGTTTTTGGTGGGGTTTTTTTTTTTGGGGGGTGTGGGGGGTTTTGTGTGTGTGTGTGTGTGTGGGGGGGTTTTTGTGTGTGTGTGTGTCCCGGGGTTGTGTGTGGTGTGTGTGTGGGGGGGGGGTTTTGTGTGTGTGTGTGTGTGTGGGGGGTTTGGGGGGGGGGGGGGTTTTTTTTTTTTGGTGTGGGGTGTGTGTTTTTTGGTGTGGGGGGGTTTTTTTTGGGGGGGGGGTTTTTTTTGTGTGTGGGGTGTGTGTGTGGGTGTTTTGGTGTGGTGGGTGGGGGGGGGTTTGTGTGTGTGGGGGTTTTGGGGGGGGGGGGGGGTTTTTTTTTTTGGGTTTTGGGGGGGGGGGTTTGTGTTTTTGTTTTTTTGTTTTAAAGGGGGGGCCCCCTTTTTTCCCGGTTTCACGGTTTTTTCCCCCCCCCCCCCCCTTTTAAAAAAAGGGAAAAAAAAAAAAAAAATTTAAATTTTTTGGGGTTTTGGGGTTCTTTTTTTTTTTTTCCCCCCCTTTTCCCCTTTTTTTTTTTTTTTCCCCCCCTTTTTTTTTTTTTTCCCCCTTTTTTTTTTTAATTTTAAAATTTTTTTTTGGTTTTTGTAATTTTTTTTTTTCCCTTTCTTACCCTTTTCCCTAGTCAAATTTTTTAACCTCTACTGTTTAGTTCTCCACTCTACATTGTCCTCCTCTTTTTATTTTGCTTTGGGTTCATAAAAAAAAAAAAAAATTTTTACTTTTTTGGGTTTTTTTTTTCCTTCACAGTTCTTGTAAAATTTTTCAAAGTATTTCATATTCCCCTTTTCCTCCTTGTTGGTATCTGTGGCTTCCGGGCTTATCCCTTCAGCGTATTTTGCATTCGCTTGCTCTGAGTACCCTTCCTTCCTTCGCCCTTTACTAATTTTCTTTTTTCGTATAATCTTTTCCCACGTTTCCATTCCCTTTTCTACACTTTCACTTCGGGCAGCTTTGGGGGGGAACTCCCTACGGTCACTGGCTGCCAATGGTTCTTCGTACTCGATGTTCTTGGATTTGCTTTTGGGGTGGAAAAACAGAGGGAAATCTCTCCGGCTTGTTTTTTCCTTATTAAGGGAATTTTTTTCAAATATTTTTCATATGTTTTTATTTTTTTATCCCCCCCATGAGGGTTGAAATCTCTGTTATTAGCCCCTTTCATCTGAAATATGTTGTCGGGGCTTTTAGGATTTGTATCCCCCCGCCCCTTTTTGTTAATTTTGTGTTTTGCTTAAAAAAAGAGTTAATGACTACTGATATATCCCGATCCTCGTTTGTTCATTTCTTTTGTATAAATCTCAACCCTCCCGTAAAAGTACGTCTTTTGTCTCTTCAGAGCTCCACCTGCTCTAGCCACTAGCGCAGGTGGTGGGGAAAGGGGAAGTGATGGGACAGTAAATACACTTTTATTGTAGGGGGTGTAAACGGGGGCAGGTGGCATTTTTATTTTTGGGGAAAGAATGGCGTTAGCGGGGTCCCGGGGCGGGGGCGGGTGCAAAAAAGTTTTACCCCGGGGTTCAAGTGTCTATAAATTAGCTAGCAAACACACAACGCGGCTGCCTCGGGCCCGCACTGTTTTTTCACACCTCTGTTAAATAGTACTGTGTGTTCTGCTGTGTGTTAATCTATCTTTTTTTTGCCGGGGGGGAGGGCCTGGGGCGTGACTTTTTAAAACCTTACATACCTGTTCTTAAAACGGATTAAGTTTGCTTTCCCCCCAAAATGTTTCTTCCAGTTCATTCCACCTTCTTACCATCCTGAAGCTGAAAAATGACTTCCCAACATCCCTGTGACTCGTGTGTTTTTAGTTTTCATGTCCCCTTTTTTCTGGTCCTTGAATTTCAGATACTGTCCCTGTCGTGCTTTTAAATTCCTCGTATGTCATAACCATGTCTCCAGTGTTCTTCCTCTCTTTCAAAGTAGTCAGGCTGGTTCTTTGGCCTCACGGCCTCGCTCATTTATGACCGATTTCTTTCATTTCTTTGACCTATTTCTTTCATTTTGCTGACTTGATCTCAGACGCATTGATTTCAAAACTGTGAAGGGATTTTTGCTTCTGATTTGTTTCCCAATTTGTTCTGCTAGTTATTATCATGTTATAAAATTGATCATCCATCCTGCTCCTGCTCATAGTAAACAGTGTGTCATTGTCCACCATATCTCTGCCCCAGAGTGCTACATGTCGTAATCATGTTTCCGTCTATATTTACAGTCACGAGTCACGCACTAATTATAGTTTTTGCTTCGCAGTTCCTGTACCAACTTAGTAGCAAACTACTCTGCTTTCTTTAACCTCTAAAGGATTCCTTCTTCAGCTTTTTTAAATGTTCTATGTTAGTAAATCTGGCGTATGCTGTTGATAACTGAATATGCGTATGTTTGCTTCACTGTTATCCTCACCCCAGTACGGGATGTTGGTATCAGTTGGATGTCAAATGGTATTCAGTATGTGAGGTGCTCGACTGTAATTTCTCCAGTGTGCAAAGGACAGGTCTCACGAGGCTAAGATGAAGTAATCCCAACAAATGGCAGGTTAAGAGACAGGACCAGGAGCTGAGACTCGATCCTTTCAGCCACAGCCTCATAAGACCTGTCATACCTCTTCTTAAAACCATGTATGGAGCCTACCTCCCCTACTTCGTTCAGGTCTTTCCATCTCCTGATCACCCTCAGGCTGAAGAAATGTTTTCTTTCATCTCTGTGACTCATCTGTATCTTGAACATTTAACTGTGGATTTGCCCTTGTGTATCTGTTTCCCGCCTCGAACACTCTATCCCTTTCCACCCATCAAGCCGTCTTGAGTATTTTCAATGTTGTAATCATGTCTCCCTTTTTTTATCATCTAATGCCGTCAAGTTCAGTTCCTTTACCCTCTTCTCATAGCTCATTCTCCTGAGCTCTGCGACACTTCTCGTGTCATATATCTACACTTTCTCCAGTTTCGTAACATGGTTTGTCAGGTGAGGGATCCATGCTTGTGCTGCATGCTTCAAGATGGGCTTGACGTATATCGTATAAAAGGCCGTAAATGACTCTGGAGATTCTTGAAGGCTAATCTTAGATTTGCCAGATGAGCATTCCTTGAAGAAAGTATTCGATTGGTGTTTGTGTGTGTGTGTGTGTGTGTGGTGTGTGTGTGTGTGTGTGGTGTGTGATGTTGTGTTTGTCGTGTGGGTTTTGTTTG
>NC_069430.1:1870081-1889324 GCF_026875155.1 Cherax quadricarinatus
TTTCTGGTGAACCTTGGCAGTCCCAGTGGTGGAGCTTCAATTGTGGTTTCCACATTCTTCCATCCTCCAAACCACTCCAACCATGGAACTCCCCGGCCAGTTGATTTTACAACAACATAGGCTCATTAGGGTCAGTCCCAAATTCTTCAAAATCCCTCTTGTCGACACAATCTGGCCACAGTTTTCTCCAGGCAGAGTTCAAAGTCCTGGTAGTCACTCCCTCCCAAGCCATACCTATAAGGGTTATGCAGTGGAGGATGCTGAAGTGTTCTCTCCAAAATTCCCTTAGGGTCAAGTGAGTGTCTGTGGTCACAGTCAAGCACCTGTGAAACATTGCTTTTGTGTAGAGTTTTTTAAAGTTTGCAATAACCTGCTGGTCCATGGGTTGGAGGAGAGGATGGTATTCGGGGCAAGAACTTTACTGTGATGAACCCAAACTCCTCGAAAATTAGGTCATCCAAGTTTGGAGGATGAGCAGGTGCATTGTCCATTACTAGCAGGCACTTGAGATCCAATTTCTTTTCCAGGAGATACTCCTTCACACTAGGGCCAAACACTTCATTGAACCACTTGACGAAAATTTCCCTCGTGACCCATGCCTTACTATTAGATTTCCAAAACACACACAATTTACTCTTCATAACATTGTTTTTCCTGAACACACTGGGATTTTCAGAATGGTACACTAGTAATGGCTTCACTTTGAAATCCCCACTAGCATTAGCACAGAACATTAGCATCAGCCTGTCTTTCATAGGCTTGTCCTGGCATTGCCTTTTCCTCTTGTGTAATGAAGGTCCTCTTTGGCATTTTCTTCCAAAAGAGGCCTGTTTCGTCACAATTGAACACTTGTTCAGGTTTCAGTCCTTCAGCCTCTATGTACTCCTGGAATTCATGCACATATTTTTCAGCCGCCTTGTGGTCCGAACTGGCAGCCTCACCATGCCTTACCACACTGTGTATGCCAGTACGGTTCTTAAATCTCTCAAACCAGCCTTTGCTGGCCTTAAATTCACTCACTTCACCACTATTTGCAGGCAATTTCTTTACCAAATCTTCATGCAACTGCCTAGCCTTTTCACAAATAAACAAAGTCATAAGAGTATCTCCTGCTAATTGTTTCTCATTTATCCACACCAATAATAGCTTCTCAACCTCTTCGAATACTGGTGATCTCATTTTTGTCAGCATAGTTACTCCCTTTGCAACAACAGCATACTTTATTTCATTTTTCTTGGCCACTATGGAACATAAGGTTGTGTAGGGTTTCTTATACATCCTGGACAGTTCGGCCACACTTGTACCACTTTCATATTGTTCAGTGATGGTTTTCTTAAATTCAATCGTATTTCTCACCTTCTTTACCACAGGCTTGGCACTAGGAGCTTTCTTTGGAGCCATGGTAGCTTATTTAGTACTTGCAAGCACTAAAATAAATGGAATATTATGAAATATTTTGCTGGAGCACGTGAGGGGACCTTCGCTCACTGGTAAACAATGCCAGACTGGCTGCCGCCCTGGCTCACGCCGTGGGTACGCGTCCCGGACGAACTACGACTCACGAGTCAACCTATGAAAAGCGAGTCCATGTTTATACGAAAATACCTCTATGATTGGCGAATTTTACGATTGCCGGGAACTATGAAAAGCGGGGGACCACTGTACATATAAAATATGCAGTAACTTTAAAACACTTGAAATTTTGGAAAGTGGTCATGGAAAATGTAAACAAACCAGGTGGGAGGCACCGTATTTGAAAGACCGCTTGCCATATAGCAAATTTTGGTCATAATTTGACATCACCATATTAGCGGAACGCCGTAAGGCGAAACGCCCTAAAGCGGGGCCTTACTGTATACACAAATAGTTACATACATAAATTATCATACTTAGCAGCATATGTGTAAAGTACCCAGGATAACCCAAAAAATTAAAGAGTGACTTATTTCCATTGGTGTCCTTTTATATTTACACTTACATTTTTTATACTTACACTTTTATATCTACACTTACCTTAGAGGAGATGTTAGTTTAATTAGTTAGTTTAATGAAGATGTTGGCATAGGTTTAGGGTGATGGAAGATAGCAGGGCAGTGTATGTTCAGCAGTCCTATACACATCCAACAACATTGGAGTGTTACTCTCATGTTGTTTTTCTATCGCTTACTCGCTTAACTTACTTGCTACACTGTTAATTCTACACTTTATTGCTGGCTGGAGCTATGGTCTTTATCGATACCTGCTGTTTTAGTATCATGCATATTGTAGAATCACTGAATCACTGCAGTAGGCACATTCTCCCTTCTCTCTTCCTCCTCTTACTTTAGTACTTTGCTATGATTTTTTTTCTTCAATTCTATCGTGTTTGTTGCCACTAGGAGCTTTCTTTGGGCCCATGGTGGCTTATTTAGCAGTTGCAAGCACAAAAAACAATGAATTATTATGAAATGTGTTGTATGAACCCGTGGAGTGACGGTCACATGCTGGTAAACAATGGCACACTGAGTGTGAATAGTGCGGGAAACTGGTTTTGTGTGCGCGCTGATGGGCAGACGCGATACCAGGTCGCCGCCGAATCACGAGTCCAACCACGAACCTAAGTTTTGCCAAGAAAACTTGCTGAAAGTCGGATTTCACGAAAGTTGCGGCCGCCGAACGGCAGGGGTCCACTGTATTCGATTCTCTTTCGTGCTTGCAACTGCTAAATAAGCCATCATGGGCCCAAAGAAAGATCCTAGTGCCAGGCCTTTGGTAAAGGTGAGAAACATGATAGAATTAACCCTTTGACTGTTTTCAACGTATAAATATGTCTTACGAGCCAGTGTTTCTGACGTATATATACTCAATAATTCTAGCGGCTTCAAATCAAGCGGGAGAAAGCTGGTAGGCCCACATGTGAGAGAATGGGTCTGTGTGATCAGTGTGCACCACATAAAAAAAATCCTGCAGCACACATTGCGTAATGAGAAAAAAAAAACGATCGTTTTTTTGGAATAAAACGCCGACTTTGAGGTGTATTTTCGTATAGTATTTATCGTTGTATTCGCGTTTTCATGATCTTAGGTGATAAAACGGAAAACATATTACAGAAATAGAGATGATTTTCATTACTTTGACGATGAAAACGACCTTGAAACTGAGCTCAAAGTAGCGGAAATGTTCGATTTTTACCTATGTTCAGGAGTAAATAAATCACACCACACTCCAATACAGTCAACTGGGGAGTCTAATATTCTTTCACTAGTGCACTGATATTATTTATACCATTTTTACAATAATGCAGTAGTCTGCATAACAGTAAATTTTGTATTTTTTTGTATGAATAAAAAATCAAAATAGAAAGCAATAATAATATAAGAGGGGCCTAGAGATGTGGCTAATGAACAGAGCATATGTTATTTTAGTGCCACGAATGTCTACCTTGTTTATTCTGGACCCTATTTTGAAATTGGCATCTTTTTTATTTTGCGTGAAATTGGCCAAATTGCCAATTTCTGACCACCATATTGGGTAGTCCAAATTAGTAAATGGGAGGTTTCTTGTACTCAGCTGATAGATAAAATGGAGTTCTAAAGAAATAGCTATGAGTTTGGTCAACTGGAACAATGGAGTTGGCTGAAAATAGGGCTCAAAGTCGGCGAAATTGCCAATACGCATATGTCGCCGAGACCGCTAACTTAGCGGGAGCATAATTCCATGAGTTTTCGACCAAATTTCGAACTTTTGGTGTCATTACCATCGGGAAAAGATTCTCTATCATTTCATAAGAAAAAATAATTTTTTTTTTTTTTTTCAAAATTGAGCAACATAGAATGACAGTTTCAGAAAGGGGCCTGAAACAGTCAAAGGGTTAAAGAAAGAAATCATCGCAATATGTGAAAGTGGAGTTGTGTGGCCGTCCTCAGCAGGATGTACGGGAAGCCCCATTCAACGATCATTTCCATCGTGTCAGAAAAAGGAAATCAAGGAAGCTGTTTTTGCAATAGGGTAGATATGCTCACAAAAAAGAGAATGCAAATAATCGAAGATGTTAAGAATTTGTTGTTGGTGTGGATCAACCAAAAACAGTTAACTAGCAGAAGATAGTGTTATGCAGTTGATAGTTTGTGAAAAGGCAAGGCAGTTGTATGCCTATCTCGTAAAGAAAATGCCTGGAACAAGTGCTGAGGTTAGTGAATTTAAGGCCAGCAAAGGCTGGTTTGAGAGATTGAGAGATTGAAGAAGCATAGTGGTATGCACAGTGTGGTAAGGCATGGTGAGGCTGCAAGGTCTGACAAGTGTGTGTGTGGCTGAAAAATTCGTGCATGAATTCAAGGTGTATGTAGAGGATGAAGGATTCCTACCCAACAAGTGTTCATTTGTGACAAAACAGGCCTCTTGGAAGAAAATGCCAAAGAGGACCTACATCACGCAGGAGGAAAAGGCACTGCCAGGACACACGCCGCCTATGAAAAACAGGCTAACACTCTTGTTGTGTAGTAATGCTAGTGGGGATTTCAAAGTGAAGCCTTTACTGGTGTATCACTTTGAAAATCCCAGAATGTTCAAGAAAAAGTGTTGCCAAGAGTAAATTGTGTAATGTGGAAGGCTACCAGTAAGGCATGGGTCATAAGGAAAATTTAACTTGATTTGTTCAATGAATTGTTTGGCCTGAGTGAAGGAATACCTCCTGGAAAATAAATTGCCACTCAAGTACCTCCTAGTAATGGACAATGCTCCTGCTCATCCTCCAGACTTGGATGACTAAGTGGTGGAGGAGTTTAGTTTCATCACAATGAAGTTCTTGCCCCATAATACCACTCCTCTCATCCAGCCCATGGACCAGCAGATCATTTCAAACTTCAAAAAAACTCTACACCAAAGCAATGTTTCAGAGGTGCTTTGATGTGACCTCAGACAATGAATTGACCCTTAGAGAGTTCTGGAGGGATCACTTCAATAACCTCAATTGCATAAGCCTTATAGATGAGGCTTGGCATGGAGTGACTTCCAGGACTTTGAACACTGCTTGGAGAAAATTGTGGCCAGAATGTGTCCAAGTGAAGGAGTTTGAAGGGTTTGAGGCTGACCCTGTCGACCCTACACCTGTTGTGGAATCTACTGTCGCATTGGGGAATTCCATGAGGTTGGATGTGAGCGGCAAGGATGTGAAAGAGTTGGAGGAGGACCACAATGAAGAGCTAACCACCAAAGAGCTGCAAGAGCTTCATCTGCAACAGCAACAGACCACAGCTGAGGAAATTGCTTCACAGGAGGAAGAGAGATGGAAGAATGTGCCTTGTTCACAGATTAATGGGATTTGTGCAATGTGGAGAAGGGTGCAAACATTTGTGGAGAAACTTCACCCTAATGAAGCTGTTGCAAGCTGTGTTGGCAACATGTACAATGACAGTTTCTTGTCCAATTTTAGGCAAATTTTAGAGATGCCAGAAACAGAGCTATCTGGACAGTGTTTTTGTGCAACATGGGTCCAGTGACTCAAGCTGGTCTTAGTGGCATTAACCCTTAAACTGTCCAAACAGATCTACGTTCATATGCGTAGTTCTCCAAAAGTAGATCTACTTTTTTTCAAATAAAAAAAATACTTTTTTACATACTTTCAAATGTTGAAAAAACGTAGATCTACGTTTGACAGTTTAAGGGTTAAAAAACAAAGAAGGGATGTAACCCTGGATAAGGACTGGATACCTATAGTCTTTATGGAAGGGGATTCCCCTTACAAATACAAATTTTTATTTCCTTGCGAGAGTACATTGAGATTATGTAATTAAAATAATGAATTGCAGTGCAAAGAGAGTCACTATCATGCCTTGGCATTATGGGCAGACTACAGTTAATGGCTTACAGACTACTTAATACTAGAGAAATTGATAATAGTTTAACCCTTTGGGGGTCGCCAGGCCCTCTCAGAGACTTGTTCTCAGGGTCGCCAAAATTTAAAAAAAAAAAATTATTTTTTCTTATGAAAATATAGAGAATCTTTTCCCAATCATAATGACACCAAAAGTATGAAATTTGATGGAAAACTTACGGAATTATGCTCTCGCGAAGTTAGCGGTCTCGACGATGTTTACGCATTTGGCGATTTTGCCCACTTTGAGCCCTATTTTCAACCAATCCCAATGTACTAGTCGACAAAAATTATAACTATATCACTATAACTCCATTTTTTCTATCGAATGAGTACAAGAAACCACCCATTTACCGATTTCAACTATCCAATACAGTGGTCAGAATTTAGCAATTTTGCCAATTTCACACAAATTTCAAAAGATGCCAATTTCCAAATAGGGTCCAGAATAAACAAGAAAGACATTTCTGGCACTAAAATAACATTTCTTTTGTTCATTAGTCACGTCCCCAGGCCCCTCTTACATTTCTTTTGCTTTCCACTTTGATTCTTTATTTTCACAAAAATAATAAGATTTACTGTTATGCAGACTACTGCATTAGTATAGAAATGGTATAAATAATATCAGCGCACTTGTGAAAGAATATTAGACTCGCCAGTTGAAGTGTATTGGACGCTTAGCATGATTTGTTTACTTTTAACTTTGGTAAAAATAGAACATTTCTGCTACTTTGAGCTCAATTTCAAGGTATACTTTTCATTGTAAAACCAGTCAAAATCATCTCAATTTCTGTAATATGTCTTCCATTCTATAAAAAGAGACCAGGAAAACTAGAATACAACAATAAATACCATATGAAAATACAGTGCAAATTTGCTGTTTTAAACCAAAAACAGTCAGCTTTTTTTTTCTCATTACGCACTGTGTGCTGCAGGATTTTTTTTATACTGCGCACACTGACCACATAGACCCATTCTTTCATATGTAGGCCTACCAGTTTTCTCTTGCTAGATTTGAGTGCTAGAATTTATGCATACTAGTACGTCAAAAACCCTGGCACGTAAGCCGTACTAGTACGGCCGAAACCCCCAAAGGGTTAAGTTGTACATCTGTTTTATTTATAGTAGACAGTTTACTCAAATTTCAATCTGGGGATATTACATTGGGACAAGTTGAAAGTATTTTGTTGGTTTAGTGTATAACATTGGAATATAACATTGTGAGTTGTTGAAAGTGATTTACAGTATGAGAATGATACAGTTGGGTGTAAGGCAGTATTGTTGTGGGTAGGTATTTATACTACAATGTAGTATTAAGTAATTTATGAACTTTGGGCATCTAGTTTTTAAGTTTTCAGATTTAGGTAATTGGGAGACTTTTTGGCTAAGATAAATATTGAGTATTGAGTACAGTAGGGGCCCGCTTTATGGCGTTTTGCTTTATGGCGTTCGGCTAATACGGTCATTTCAAATTATGACCAAAAACGCTCTATACGGCTTCCCCCACCCGACTTTCTAATAGTCACCGTGCCCCACCCGGTTTGTTTTCATTCTATATGAGATCCGTAAGCAATAAGTCTCTCCATTATGTCTGGAAACTCCAAAATTTCAAGTGTTTTTAATCCTTTCAGTGTCCGTCCCATAGATCTACGGCTTCACATTCAGGGTCCAAACCGTAGATCTACGCCAAAATTCTAGCGCCGGCAAATTTAGCGCGAAAATGCTCATAGGCCTACATGTGAGAGAACGAGTCTGCGTGGTGGGTGTGCGCCATAAACAAAAAATCTAGGCGCCTGCATGGCATTGTGGGAACGCCGGCTCAAGTTACCTTTGTTCACCATGCCTCGTCGCAAGGCAGCGCTCACTCCAAGGGAAAATTGGGACTCTCCTCTTCCTATCTGATAGTTCTGACACTGATGGAAGTGGAAATGAAGACGAATTCTTTGGCTTTCATCAGTTGGTGACCAAAAGGAATGACCAGGATATCGATAATAGCGCAGAAAACCCTGACGTTCCTCAAGCTTCTACCTCTGGTGTGGGCACTCCTCAGTCACGGTCAGTTGTACCTCAACGCAAGAGAAAACTATTATTTTCGCGTGGCCAGTCCTTTGACTTCAGTAATGATGATGATAGTGACGTGGATTGTGATTTTATTGCTCTTGACAATCATTCGAGTAGTGATAGTGAGGACACACATTCACCAGTGAAGCGTCGGTATGTACGGTGCTGCATGCGCTCAGGTAGTGTACCCTATGCAGTGCCTAGGGGACGGAGTACATCCTGGAGTACTTCCCGGAGTACATCCCGTGGCCCTACACCAGGTATAGACAGTGATAGTGAGGATGATGTGGCTACACTTGGCATGGATAGACCACAGGCATCAGTAGGTGGTGGTAGTGGTGATGGTAGTGCCACGGCCATGCGTGACTCGCCAGCCCAGGCTGGGACCCACGCTGCTGACTGCAGTTCGAGGAAAAAGTGAAACGTCAGCCACGAGCCCACCACAACCACCCGCACAACCAGTCTATGATTTCCAGTATCCACCAGCAAACCGTATCTGGGATTGGCAGCAAGATACCAATTTTGTTCTCAATCTCCACCAATTTGATGACTCTCAAAGTGGGATTCTACCTACTTGTTCCCTTGGAACCATGGCCAATGAACTGAATTTTTTGAAATATTCTTTGATCAGCCCTTCATGGAAACTATTGTCAGGGAAAGTAACAAGTATATTGAGTACACCATGGCAAATACGATGATATAACCACAGTCAAGACTACACCGGTGGAAAGAAACGACTGTTGCAGAAATGTATTTGCTTTTTGCAACAATAATGCTTATGTCTCATGTCTATAAGCATAATATAAAAGCATACTGGTCCACAGATCGGCTAATTTCTACCCCGGTCTTCAGTGAAATCATCCCAGTGAAGAGGTTTATCTTACTGTTATGTATGTTGCACTTCTCTGACAAAACCAGGCCTGACAGAAGTGACAGGTTATACAAGATTAGAAATGTTTTTATGTATCTCAAACAGAAGTTCAACATGTACTTTTATCCTTTCAAGAATCTTGTAATTGCCGAGTCTTTGATTTTGTTCAAAGGTAGGCTCTCGCTCAAGCAGTATATACCGAGCAAGAGGAAACGCTTTGGTATAAAACTGTTTGTACTCTTTGACTGTGACAGTGGCCTGATGTTGGATATTGTTGTATACACGGGAAGTAAAACATTGAAAGATACCAAGATGTTATTGGGTATCTCAGGTGATGTAGTGAGAAGCATGATGGCACCTTATCTTTGTAAGGGGCATACATTATATACCGATAACTGGTACACAAGCCCTTTACTTAGTGATTTCTTGCGAGTGAACAAGACAGATGTGTGTGGCACAGTGCATTCTAATCGTAAACATATGCCCAGGTTCAACACAGGTGCTTGTGGTGATGACGTGCAGGCATTTACTGCCAATGACATCATGGCATTACGGTGGCATGACAAACGAGATGTCACATTGTTGACAACCATTCATCGTAACGAAATGCAAGACAGTGGCAAAGTTGATCGAGTGACTAATGAACGTATTCGAAAACCAGTGACAGTGATTGATTATTCACAAAACATGCGCTTGGTTGACAAATGTGACATGCAGATTGGCTTTGTTGATGTGTTCGTAAAAGTTACAAGTAGTACATGAAACTTTTCTTCCATCTCATAGACATTTCAATGCTCAATGCATATAATATGTACCAAATGAAGACTGGCAACAGACCACCGTATGGTGAATTTTGTTTGTCTGTTGTCAGACAACTCATAATGAAGTACCAGGTAACAACAACTGCTATACAACAAGGTCCTCGAACTCCTCAGAATATACCCAAGCGTTTGAGGAGGGACGGTGATCATTTCATAATACAGCTTCCCTCAACTAAGAAGAAATTTGCTCAGAAGAGATGCATTGTCTGTGCACAAACAAAACGCCGGCAACAAAGACGCAAAGACACTCGATTTATGTGTGAGGAATGTAAGGTACCTCTGGGCATGGTGCCTTGTTTCAAGGACTTCCACAAGCTCCAGCAGTTCAAAAACCATGTCCAGTGATTGCAAATATGTAAATATATGATTGAACGTTAGTATTATACAAGATTTGTGCATGTTTATTGTAATAAACAAAAGTCGTAAACAATAATATGATAACTTTAGTGCGGATATTGTGTTCAGTACAGTTAGTTTATATACGGTGGTCCCTCGCTTTTCGTAGTTCTCGGCAATCGTAAATTTCGCCAATCATAGGGGCATTTTCATGTAAACATGGACTCGCTTTTCATAGGTTGACTCGCGAATAGTAGTTTGTCCGGGACGCGTACGCACGGTGTGAGCTGGGGCGGCCTCCCTGCCCATCCAGTCTGGCATTGTTTACCAGTGAGTGAAGGTCCCCTTAAGTGCTCCTACGAAATATTTCATAATATTCCACTCATTTTAGTGCTTGCAAGTACTAAATAAGCTACCATGGCTCCAGAGAAAGCTCCTAGTGCCAAACCTGTGGTAAAGGTGAGAAATATGTACAGTGACAAAGTCTTGGGCCATTTAGGGAAGTGTTAGAGACGACCAGAAACAGAGCTCTCTCCACAGTTACTTTGCGAGACAGGACTAGAGTGACTCTCAAGGTGGTCCTAGTGGCATTAAGAAACAGAGAAGAGAAGCAACCCCAGAGAAGCATTTGTGTTACGTTGATATGTCCCTTATTACTTTGATAGTAAGGTTCTCACTACATGTTCTAGTGTGGGGTAGCTTTTTACTTAATGGCCTTATCTGTCTAGGGGTAATACTTACATCATGGCTGATCATCTTGAGTGTCTCTGATACCCTTTCACCAGCCCTCTTCACAGGTTATGTAAACTACTACTATAAAAATATAACTGTATTCTCAATAGATATGTACAGAATATACAATTACAGCCTCACATTTTCAAAACAAAGATCTACACACTCCATAGCTGTTCTCCACATGGTGTATCTTACTAACTTTTGTCCTTCTCTCTTCTTGACATAACTCGGGCTAACCAGTTTTGACACACTTTGTCCCTGGTATGGTGCCACCTTAATTATAAATTTTTGGGATTTGGAAAAAAAAAAGTGAAAAAATAATAAGGGAAATTTGGGGATAGGAAAGTTTTTTAAAGGGGGGAGTTTGGAAAGAAATTTGAAAAGGGGTTTTTAGAAAAGGATTTTTTTAAGGTTAAAAGGGGAAAAGGGGGAGGTAGAGGGGAGTGGGGGGGGAATAGGGTTTTTTAAGTAAAGTGAAGGAAAGGGGTGTTAGAAATTTTTTTAAAAAAAGTGTTGAAGAAAATAAGAATGGTAGAGAAAGAGGAACCGGGAAAGGGGAAAAGAATGAAAAGTTGGGGGTTTTGGGGAAAGTGTTAAGAAAGAAAAGATTTTAAAATTTTTTTGGAAAAGATAGAGGAAAGGGGAAGGGAAAAAAAGAGAAGAGAAAAAGAGAAAAAATTTTGGGGAGGAAAGGGGGAAAAGATAGTAAGGAAAAGAAAGGGGGAGAAAGGGAAAGAGGGGGGAATTTTAAAAAGGTGAATTTAGGTTTTAAAACCCCCCCAAGGTTAATGAAAAAATAAAAAAAAAATAGAAAAGAAAACAAAGTAAAAAAAAAAGAAAAAAAAAAGGGTTTTTTAAGGTTTTTTTAAATTTTTTTTTTTTGAATAATTGGGAAAGTGGAAAATTTTAGAACCCTGGGAGGGGAATTAAATTTTTAAAAAAAAAGGAAAATACCCCAAAAGATAGAAGAAAGGACCAGAGATCGCAGGTGAAAGGGTCAAGCACAGAGAGAGAGAGAGAGGAGAGAAAAAGAGAGAGACAGAAAAGGACAAAAGATAGAGAAGAAGACAGACAGACGACAGACAGACAGACAGACAGACAGAGAGACAGACAGAGAGACAGACAGACAGAGGACGACAGACGAGAGACAGACAGACAGAGAGACAGACAGACAGACAGAGAGAGACAAAACAGACAGACAGAGAGACAGACAGACAGACAGACAGACAGAGGGGACGAAAAGACAGAGAGACAGACAGAGAGACAGACAGAGAGACGACAGACAGACAGACAGAGAGACAGAGAGACAGACAGAGAGACAAAAGGGAGAGACAGAGAGACAGACAGAGAGACAGACAGAGAGACAAGAGACAGACAGACCAGAGAGACAGACAGACAGACAGAAGACAGACACACACAACACAACACACCCAAGCCAAGCAGCCACCCCTACCTAAGCTCCTCCCACCAAAACAAAAGACTTGCCAAGCACAATTCTCCAGTTACCACAATTCAAACCACACCTTTAAATTTTTTAACTTTTACAAAAGAAATACAACTTTATAAACTACTTATTTAAATTGTGTGTTTGTGTCTATAGTATAACCTATTTATATTGAGAAAAATAGGCTTGACCCAGCTGCCTCTCAGTCATAAGGTTGATCAGCCCTTATACATTTAGAACTGAGTCCCCATCAATTCAATATAATTAGGTATTCCAGAGTAACTGTTACTTATAAATACATGTTGGGTCCTAAAGCCCCATAACACCCCCCCTCCAGACGAAGTCTAAAACAAAAGCTAGCCGTGTCCCTTAGGATACGGCTAGTAAAAAGTATATTGCTTAAGTCTGAAGGCATTTAAACAAGACTACTAGAAATGCTACATTTTTCCCCCAGCACCATAACTACTCTTCACTTTACTGTTATTTACAACAGATTGCAGAATTTTTTTATAAAAAGCATTTTAACCATACCCATATACTCAAGGGTGTAACTATTTACAATTTTAGTGACTTTTAAACAATACACATTACAATGCAAAAATTGCACACAAATTCCCCACTGTGAAAGCCCGCACCAACAGGCCTTCCCCCCTCTGCTGCGGTAATCCAGCAGGCAACTGGTACTCCAGGGTGGCATCTTCCCTGATCAGGAGACGAGAGTAGAGCCAAACCCAAGCAGTCAGGTGTACACCAGGCAGGAAATTTCACAAAACATGTCAAGGTGTCTCTCACTTGGTGGCCGAACCAAACAGCGAGATTTCCCCAGTCAACACTCACGATCCTTAACATGGTCAGGCACTCAAGCCCTTCCGAGGTTCCCTCCACACAGATCCTCCAACTTATAAGAGGAGGCTGACATAGAACATGGAGGGGTCCAAGGGACCAAAAAGGGGCAAATCGTCGGGGCGTTTTGTATATAGAGCACACCAAGACACAACATCACATACCTTCCTGAACGTCTCATGTTACCGAAGGTTGTCAACCACTGCCTCAACTCACATTTACGTACACCCTGACCCTCGTCACACTTTTGGCTCCGACTCGACTCTTTCACAGTCAGATGGCTGGTAGAGAGTACTCAGGCTCGCCGAGAGTTCACCACTGCTAAAACAAGGTCAGCACATGACAAACACTATGTACAAATTTACGCACCATGCATCAAACATGAAACATCTAGAGAGAGAAATCAGAAACCACATTCTCTGAGCCTTTTATATATTTGACTTCCAAATTAAAAGGCTGTAGGAACCAAAGCCCATTTTAAGAGTCTGATTTTAGTCACTATACACAGGAACAAGATGAAGAGATCCTGAGACATGTACAAATGCTGAATAGCCAGCCCCAAAATAAAAATTTTTCTTTCCTGTGGTAAAATTTTTGATATTTAAACTTAGAAGGTTGTTCATAGATAGTAACAGTTCTGCAACCTCTCGCAGTACAACAACAAACACCAAAGACATCTCTATGCACCCAGGTTGGATACATCAAGTTTACACAATTACCATCACGTTCCATCTCACACAAAAATTTTTTAAGCACAAAAATGAAACACAATTTGCATTACACTCATTAAAATGGTACTGGAACACGGGCCCCATGGAAATCACATCTTCCTGCCCTATGTTTTTAGTTTATTTAAAATGTTTGCATCTCTTAGTGCATAAGTATCAGTATCAGTCTTTCTAATCCTGTAAACCTTAGTTGTTAAACGTACTTTGTGGTAGTGTTTATGCCCAGGGTGCCATCTAATTTGGCAACCATGAAGCATGGGAATGCCCACTGACTCTCACTTTAAACACTACAAACTTGGGGTTGGAAGAATTTCCTTCTTCCTCCATCTCCAATTTTTCATACAGATTTTTCCCACACAAAAATTGTCGAATTGGCTCAGCTTCCTTAACAATTTCTTCATTGAGTTTCAACTTTTCCCCATTACTGACATCCCAAACTTTTATAAAGTTTTCCCAAGGTGGTTGAGGGCCAAATCCCAACATTTTTCTCATTAAAACCAAGCATGCATTTCCCAAAATCTTTTTCACACATGTTATTTCTTTAAAAACACTTTTGGTATTTCATACAGATTATTGTTTTGCACCCCTTTACATTCCATTAAACACACTGGTCTCTCTGAATTTTTGACATAACTTCAAACCCTTTTAACCAGTTTTCTGTGTAAAACTATACTCACTTTTCTTCCTGCTCAGGTGTGTGGGTTTTATATCTAACCCCTGGGAACTTCCCCCCCAACATGTTTAGCTCAGAGCAACTTGCCATACAGATTTTTTACATGAATTGGCTCCAGTATCCAACCCCTTCCTCTACAGCCTCCAGAGCATTATGGTCCCCCATCATCATCCTGGTTCTGGGTTGATGGGCACTTCCTGGTACCATCCACCTCATACGAGCCAAACAGCGTCTGAAACTGAGAAAAAGCTCCGAGGGGAAAGCATTACCATCCTCCCCAAGCCAATAGCTCAGAAATTCCAGAGTGCTTCCCCACTCAGCAAATACAAAGGAAGGGATCCTCTCATCCCAGTTGTTAGTATTGTCTATACCATAGGCTTGCATTATTGTCTTGAGGGTTTGATGTAATTTCTCTCTTTCCCCTTGAGATGGAGGGTGATAGGCAGTTGAAAACTGAGGCTCTACCTCTAACCCCTTTAACACATTCCTAAATAATTTTGAGGTAAAGTTAGACCCTTGATCTGTTTGTACCTCCCAAGGAAAGCCAACATGGGAAAAGAACTTCATCAAAGCCCTTAAGAACACTCGAGCTGTTATCATGCATAGAGGAATTGCTTCTGGATACCTGGTAGTGGAGCAAATTATTGTTAGTAAATAATTTTTCCCATTCTGGTCCTTGGGAGTGGGCCAACGACATCTACTACCAGCTTGCTGAAGGGTTCACCTGGTGCTGAAATAGGCTGAAGGGGAACAGGTTTAATGCTTTGATTTGGTTCCCCTATAATTTGGCAGACATGACAGGTCCTTTTATAAATCTCCCACCCGTCTCCCAAGCTGAGGCCAGAAGAAGTGCCTGGAAACCCTGGATACTGTTTTAGCAATACCTAGGTGTCCACCTAGAGGTGTGTCATGCACTAAGCTAAGAACATGGTTTCTATAAGGCTCAGGCACCACCACCTGGTTTACAAAAACTTGGCTCTCCTTCTACTGGTACTGCAACCCAAAAGGGGCCTTCTTCATTAGTATACCTTTCCTGAAATAGAAGCATTTACTTAAACGTAAAGATTCCTCCTCAGTCACAGCTGGGTGTGTCATCACACCCCTGTGCAGCAATTAACTGCATCATAGTAGGCCAATCTCCCTCACACACTTCCTTATCTCTTCACTGATTTGGCTCGACTCGGGTTGTGGGTCCTTTTCTTAGTTGACTGCAGTTCAACATCGAAATAGTTTCCAAACCTAAGTCCCACATCTTCATGAGAAATAAAGGATTACACCTTGTTCCTGGGCATGAGCAACTTCTTGTGATGGCACCAACAGGGAAAAAGTCTGGCAGGTCATCCCTAGCTCTTCTCCCAACTTTGGGGTCTTGTTCCCCCATACTAAATGGTTCTTCACTGTCTAACAGACCCATAAAGTTGTTTCCCAATAAAGGTTAACCCCTTCAGGGAATTTCATCTGAAAAACCTACAGGGAATAGCCAACTTGGTATGCAGATTCTACCCATAATTTGTGTACAGGTGTTCTTTTGGTGAACCTGTAATACCCTCAAAAAATATCTACCCAGTATAGGTATCCTTAGACACTGGCAGCACTCCAGCACGTAGCAAGGAGTAGTGCTACTCCCTCTTCAAGACATATGTTCTTTAACCCCTCCAAACTTAAAACCAAAGCAACTGAGGACTTCTAGAAAATACCTGATCCTGGGGTCTAGACCCAAATAACCCCCTCACCTTGTTTGAAGACCAAATACAGGGACCTGGTGTGTGTCGCAGTTAGGGTCCCTGGGGTGGTCCTCCCTTTCCTGATCTCGCTCCTTAACCAGCAAAAACTTTTGTGTGTGTCCAATTTTGTTACAGTAGTAACAGCATAACTCTTAAAAGGGATTTTACCATTGGTGTAGGGACTGGTACTGTTTACTCGAGGACCTGGAAACATTATCGATTGTCTAGGTAAAACCCTTTTAGCTCCCGCTGACTTCCTTTTCCTTCTATTTTAGAGGGTGCCTTAGCTTTCATTTTCCCTGAAAATTCTTGTCCCACCTTACCTTTATTATCATAGGACTTGGAATAAGGTTTTAGAACGAGTGGGGAAATTTTCAGAAGGAGCATGACTGATTTTTACTTACCAATTCCCTGCGAGCCAAGAATCGGTCACCTAGACCAGTGCTTCTGAAAGATTTTTCTGGGTTTTTGTCCTCCAAATATTCTCTGAGGTCAACGGGGATTGAAATTGTACAATTCCTCATGAACCATCAGATCTACTAATTTGTTATATTTCTTTATTAACTCCTTTAGAAACCAAACCCATTTCTTAAAAAGGAACAGTGTCTCATTCCCAAACTCGGTTAAGGTCGCCCATCCTGAAATTTTTGATTCCTGAATTTTTTGTCTATATTTCTGGGTATCATTTGGTAGCAAGCAAACTTCCTCTTTAATTTTTTATCATAATCAGAAAAAATTTTGCCCCTCCAGAGTCTCTACTCTCTGGAAATCCTTTACCCACAAGCTGTGTGTAAAACTAGGGTAGCCCACTTCTGTTTGGGCCATCCTTGCTCCAGAGCAGTCTTCTCAAAAAAAGAAAAATATCTATCTGGGTCACTCTCTGTAAACTTAGGGACAAAATTTGCAGCTTTAGTTATGTTAAAGTACTGCTCAGGCTCTTGTTCTGAACCTCCTAACCTTTGACGTTCTTCCTCCTTAGCTTTCATTAATTTCATTTCAGCCTCTAGTACTGCTAATTTAAGTCTCATTCTCTCCATTTCCATATCACCTGGAGTAGGTGATTCCTCATCTTCACTATTAACAGGCATGTTTACTGATGAATTATTACCTTCTTCCCTGAAGCCTAAAAAGTTGAAAGACTCAACTTCTGACATAGTTTTATCTTTAACCCTTTGAGGGTTTTCGTCGTACTAGTACGTCTTACGCGTAGGGGTTTTTGACGTACTAGTACTCATAAATTCTAGCGGCCTCAAATCTAGTGGGAGAAAGCTGGTAGGCCTTCATATGAAAGAATTGGTCTATGTGGTCAGTGTGCACAGTGTAAAAAAAATCCTGCAGCACACAGTGCATAATGAGAGAAAAAAAAATTTACCATTTTTTTTAATAAATCAGCGACTTTGCAGTGTATTTTCGTATGGTATTTATTGTTTTTATTCTAGTTTTTCTTGGTCTCATTTTATAGAATGGAAGACATATTACAGAAATTGAGATGATTTTGACTGGTTTTACAAAGAAAGGGCCTTGAAATTGAGCTCAAAGTAGCAGAAATTTTTGATTTTTACCAAACTTCAAAAGTAAACAAATCGTGCCAAGCGTGCAATACACGTCAACTGGTGAGTCTAATATTTCTTTCTCAAGTGCACCAAAAATATTTATACCATTTTTTACACTAATGCAGTAGTCTGCATAACAGTAAATCTTTCTATTTTTTTTTGAGAATAAAAATTCAAAGTGGGAAGGGAAAAGAATATAAGAGGGGCCTTGAGACGTGACTAATGACCAGAGGAAATGTCATTTTAGTGCCAGGAATGTCTTTCTTGTTTATTCTGGACCCTATTCGGAAAATTGGCATCTTTTGAAATTTGTGTGAAATTGGCAAAATTGCTAAATTCTGACCACTGTACTGGATAGTTGAATTTCATAAATGAGTGGTTTCTTGCACCCATTCGATAGAAAAAATGGAGTTCTAGCGAAATATTCATGTTTTTTGTCAACTAGTACAGTGAAATTGGCCGAAAATGGGGCTCAAAGTGGGCAAAATCGCCGATGCGCAAACATCGCCGAGACCGCTAACTTTGCGAGAGCATAATTCCGTAAGTTTTCTGTCAAATTTCAAACTTTTGGTGTCTTTATGATCGGGAAAAGATTCTCTATCTTTTCATAAGAGAAAATAATTTTTTTTTTTTTTTAAATTTGGCCGACCCTGAGAACGAGTTTCGGAGAGGGCCTGTCGACCCTCAAAGGGTTAAACACTTGCTTCCCTCTTACAGTATCAGTGGACAAAGTTTTCCCACAGGCACATAAAATAACACAAATTGAATGTAAAATGTGCACATAGCACTTAACATAACCACAACAAATATGTGTTACTCAACCTTTCTCTGACCTTAGGAGAAAAACAACCTGTAAACTAATATATGAAAACAACACTTCCACTGACACCACCTTGGTAAATCTTCTACCAGAAACATGCAACTGTTATTACCCCATACCAGCACATATAGTTCAAAGAATGTTTTGAGTTATTTTAGCAGTCAAATAACTCTCCCGGTCAAGCTCCCATGTTACGTTCATATGTCCCATATTACTTGGAAGTAAGGTTCTCACTACATGTTCTATGTGGGGTAGCTTTTACTTAATGCCTTTCTGTCTAGGGGTATACTTACATCATGCGATCATCTTGAGTGTCTCTGATACCCTTTCACCAGCCCGCTTCACATTATGTAAACTACTACTATAAAAATATAAACTGTATTCTCAATAGATATGTACAGAATATACAATTACAGCCTCACATTTTCAAAACAAAGATCTACACACTCCATAGCTGTTCTCCACATGGTGTATCTTACTAACTTTTGTCCTTCTCTCTTCTTGACATAACTCTGGGCTAACAGTGTTTTGACACACTTTAGTCACCCTGGGTATGGTGGCCACAACTTAAATTATAAAAACTCACCCCTGGAGCACACATTTCTGCCCAAAAGAATAGAAGGACCCAGAGATCCTGCCAGGTTTTAAGGTCAGCCACAGAGAGAGAGAGTCAGAGAGAGGGAGAGAGAGAGAAGGGCCTACCTAAGCTCCTCTCACCAATTCAAAAGACTGTTGCCAAGCACAATTCTCCTTAAACCCCAATTCTACCACACCTAATTTTTT
>NC_069430.1:1889824-1897324 GCF_026875155.1 Cherax quadricarinatus
CGTTTTTATTTTAATTTATATATTTTTTATGTTCTGATAATTGCAATTTATAATAGTTTTTGTAATTTCATAGCCAATCTTTGTTCTGATGCTAATATTAGGTACTGAAATAGTGCTCAACTAGTCACTATCACATTGACAGGTGAACATTTACACCTGCCTGGGTTATTTACTATTGTCTAGAAATACACTCAAAGTATTTATAGGTACCAGCAATGTTTTAGATACTCTGGCATATACCTTGAAGCATGTTGCTATGAAATGCATCCCTATACTGTTGACAGCCTAGTGATATTTGATAAATGCCCACTGCTCCAGCTAACCCTCGCTGTATTTGTTATCACTGTTACATACAAACATGTCTTGTCTCTCAAATTCAAATTCAAAGTTTATTCTCTATGAGGATTACAATGCTGAGTTTACAGAATTTGGTTATTGTGTGGTTTACATGTAGTAAAATAATAATTACAGAGTGTACCACTAGAACACCTAGCATGGCTAGGCATTTCGGGCAGACTTAAATTAAATCTTAAGTTTAAAATATTACAAAATTATGAGGTAAGTTGGTATTATGGCTAAGTGACTAAATACTAGTTTGTGAGTTTAGCAATGTGAATGCTTTTGTTTTGGCACTATACATAGTTTCAGTATTGGAGTATCACAGGCCAACTTATGACTAGTTAAGATTCATTATTTTGAGATTGAGATTAATATTTCTGTTTATGGGCAAATGGGTGAGTGAATGTAAGTGTTAACCACCACGTGGTATTCGTGTAATTAGTTGACAGGGTGTATCAGGGAGATAAGATGTTTTCTGATGGTAGTTTTGAAGGTGATGAATGTGTCTGCAGTTTTAGAATTTTCAGGTAGGGTGTTCCAGATTTTAGGGCCTTTGACATACATTGAATTTTTGTAAAGGTTTAGTCGGACACGGGGAATGTCATAGAGATGTTTGTGTCTGGTGTTGTGCCTGTGGATTCTGTCGCAACTATCAAGAAAGCGTTTTAGGTCAAGGTTAATATTGGAATTTAAGGTCCTCCTGATGTAGATTGCACAGTAGTAAGTGTGGATGTACTGAACAGGGAGTAAGTTTAGATCTATGAAAAGTGGGAGGGTGTGTTGCCCGGGATGGGATTTAGTGATTATTCTTACTGCAGCTTTTTGTTGGGTTATTATTGGCTTTAGGTGTGTTGCTGCAGTTGAACCCCAAGCACAGATAGCATAGGTGAGGTATGGATATATAAGTGAATGGTATAATGTGAGAGGGGCAGTTTGCGGCACGTAGTATCATATCTTGGAGAGGATCCCAACCGTTTTGGATACTTTTTTGGTTATGTGTTGGATATGAGTGCTGAAGTTCAGGTTGTTGTCGAGGTATAGGCCTAGGAATTTGCCCTCATTATGCCTGGCAATTAGAGTGTTGTCGATCTTAATGTTAATTTGCGCATCTCCTGGTCTGCTACCACACTTAATGTAGTAGGTTTTGTCAGTGTTAAGCGTAAGTTTATTGGCTGTCATCCAAGTCGATATTTTGATCAGCTCCTCATTAACAATGGTGTTGAGGGTGGCAAGATTAGGGTGAGAGATGACATAAGTCGTGTCATCAGCAAAGAGAATGGGGTTCAGGTGTTGAGATACGTTTGGAAGATCATTGATGTATATGAGGAAGAGCAGGGGACCAAGGACACTTCCCTGCAGATCTCCAGTATCAAGTGGCTGTGTTGTTGATGCTGTGTCTTTAATGGTGACATACTGATACCTATTAGTAAGGTAAGATTTGAAATATGCAAGCGCGTGGGCAGTTATACCATAATGGTCAAGTTTGTGGAGTAGGATGTCGTGGTCTACTGTGTCAAAAGCTTTTCTTAGGTCAATAAAAATTCCTAGTGGATATTACTTATTTTCCAATGCTGTGTAAAGCAGATCTAGCATTTTTATGATTGCATCGTTAGTGCATTTATTTTTCCTGAATCCAAATTGGCAGGGGCTGAGTATGTTTTGTGCCATTATAAATGAATATAGTCTCCTGTGCACGAGTTTCTCAAAGATTTTGGATAGCAATGTTAAGTTTGATATTGGCCTATAGTTGTTTAAATCTATAGGGTCACCACCTTTATGTATTGGTGTAACCCTCTCTGTCTATTTATCTGTCTGTCAGTCTATCTGCCTGTCTCTTTGACTGTCTGTCTATCCATCTGCCCATCTATCTGTCTCTGTCTCCCTGTATGTCTGTCTCTGCTTATCTGTCTTTCTGTCTGCCTAGAGTATACATAGATCACACTCCTTGAAGAATTGTGTTATGGCATCTGTTATCAGCTCGGTGACATTTGATAAATGGGTTCTCAGGGAACCCTGGCTTTATTTGTTTTCACTGATACACACAAACATGTTTCTGTCTATCTGTTTGTCTATCTATCTGTCTATCTTTGCCTGGAATTTTTGGGTTATCCTAGGTAATTTACACTGTGTATAATAACTGTACTTATGTGTACATGTGAGACAGAGATATAGATAGACAGAGATATAGATAGACAGAGATATAGATAGACAGAGATATAGATAGGCAGATATATAGACAGATAGAGATATAGACAGAGAAACAGCCAGAGACAGCCAATGCAAGCCAGCCGGTCAGCCTGCCAAATACATAAGACATAAGAAAGAAGGAACACTGCAGCAGGCCTACTGGCCCATGCAAGGCAGGTACATGTCACCCTCCCTCCCCTGGCTAATACCCATGACCTACCTAGTCAGGTCACATCCAATGAAGGAAGGAGCATACCATCAGACCTAGTAGCACAAGCTAGTCAAATCCAACTCACACCCACCCACATTCACTCATGTATTTATCTAACCTGTTTTTACTTTCGTCTTAAAATGGGAGTGTTAATGCGACATGGCATCACTGAATCCCTGGTGTTTGCCATGCTATTTGCTCTAGCTGGCACTCAATTGAACTGGTGCTCCCACAAGGTACTAAGTGCTCCCAGATTTTTTTAATAGTGTGCACACTGAGTGCACAGACCCATTCTTTCATGTCTAGGTGACTCAAGCCTATTGTGCCAAATTTGGAGGAATGAAAAATAAAACGTTGATCTACGTTTGGAGTGCTATACGTGCAAATGTAGATCTACGTTTGGACAGTTTAAGGGTTAAGAGCCTGGAGGTCACATAATAAAACTAGTTAGCAGATGTTTGGTTGATTTTGTTAATATTGTGAGATTAGACGATTTTTTAGCAAAGACATAAATTTATATGCTGTCAGGGGATCCTTGACCTGTTCCAGTAGCGAGTTCCAGATCTTCGGGCCTTTTATGTGCATAGCATTCTTGCATAGTGAGAGACTGACTCGAGGGATGTTGAAAAGTGCCTCATGCCTCGTATTGTGGCTGTGCATTCTGTTGTAACTGTCAAGGAGTAGTTTTAGGGGAAGGTTTATAGTAGAGTTTAATGTTCTGTATATGTATTAGGCACAAGAAAAAGAGTGTATGTCTTGTATATTTAGCAAGTTGAGTCTCTTGAAAGTTGGTAGGGTGTGCTGTCTAGCACAGGAGCTGGTTATCACCCGCACAACAGCTTTTTGTTGGATTATTAAGGGTCTAAGGTGGTTGGCTGTGGCCAAGCCCATTTAAAGATTTGGTTGATGTCAGCTTGGAGTCTTGCAGTGTCTTCGATGGATGACACTGTCATGCAAGTTTGGGTGTCATCTGCAAAGGAAGACATGGTGCTGTGGCTTATATCCCTGTCTATGTCAGGTATGAGGATAAGCAACAGCATGGGAGTAAATACTGTGCCTTGTGGAACAGAGCTTTTCACTGTAGCTGCCTCAGACTTTACTCTGTTTACTATTACTCTTTGGGCTCTATTTGTTAGGAAGTTATAGATCCATCTGCCAACTTTTCCTGTAATTCCTTTATCATGCATTTTGTGTGCTATTACACCATGATCATACTTGTAGAAAGCTTTCACAAAGCCTGTGTATACTTCAACGGCATTTTGTTTGTCCTATAAAGCATCCAAGACCTTGTCATAGTGGTTCAGTAGTTGGGACAGGGTTGTGTGACTGATGGGTATCTAGATGAATGGTGATCTTGCTTCTTAGAACCTTTTCAAAGACTCTTATGATGTGAGATGTTAGTGATATCAGTCTAGTTCTTTGCAATTGCTTTTACTGCCACTTTTGTGGAGGGAGGCCATGTCTGTTGTTTTTAGTGACTGTGGGATGACCCTTGTGTCCATGCTCCCTCTCCATAGAATGCTAAAGGCACGTGAAAGGGGCTCCTTGCATTGTGCTAGACAGCACTCCCTACCACTTTTCAAAAGCCTGAACTTGCTAAATATATGAGACATGCATTTATATTATAGTGCCTACTACATACAGAACATTAAACTCCAATATAAACCCTCCACTTAAACTTCTCCTTGATAGCTGCAACAGAACAGTCACAATACAAGGCATAAGGCTCTCTTCGACATCCCTCATGTCAGTCTTACACTATGCAAAAATGCAATACACATCAAGAGCCCAAAGCTCTGGAATTCCCTACCTGAACTGGTAAAGGATCCCCTGACTACTTATAAATTTAGGACTTTGCTCAACCAAACATAGATTTATGTTCGCTCGTGTAGCGCTCCGAACATAGATCTATGTTTTTTTTTAAATAAGAAAGCATGTAAAATCGAACGTAGATCTACATTCGGAGTGCTACCTGAGCAAACATAGATCTACATTTGTACCACGCAGATCTACGTTTGTACCACTAGCGCTCCAAGCATAGATCTATGTTTTATTTTTCCTGCCTTCAAATTTGGCGTGATAGACCTGAGCGGCCTAGACATGAAGAATGGGTCTGTGCACTCAGTGTGCGCAGTATGAAAAAATTCGGGGATGCTGCAGTACTGCATGGTACCACCAGTTTCAGCTCCATCTTTGGTCAACATCATGGCAACCCCCTTGATTCACTCATGCCTCTTATTTGAGGAAAGTGAAACAGAATACGAGTTTAGTGGAATTTGGGACCAATATCGCCACTAATGATCAAGGAATTAGTGGAAATATTGATGATAACCCGATGACCCTCAGCCCATCACCTCTGGTGTGGACAGTGTGGACAGGGTGGCCATACCAGACCCTCAGCCCAGCACTTCTGGGGTGGCCAGTGTGGTTAATGTGGCCAGTGTGGCCACAACAGACCCTCAGCCCAGTACCTCTGGGGTGGCTATTGTTACTACCCAAAGGCAACTGCGCAAGAGGAAATTATAATTTTCCTGCGGTTTTGGTGTTAATGATAGTGAAAGTGATATAAGTGACAATGATAAAATCAATTTTATGCCCATAGATTATTCATCGAGTGAAAGTGATATTCATTATTCCCCAGTGAAATGTACTTTTAGGCGTGGTCACCTACGTTCAGGCAGTGTGCCATATGCAGTCCGCAAGGGTTGTGAGAGGTCATGATTCAAAACCCCAGTCACTGATAGTGATGCTGATCATGAAGGGGAATATGCTGGGATGGAGGAAGAGGAGGTGGGTGGCACAGTGCCTGGGCATCATGGTGCGGTGGGTGGGCAGACAAAGAACTGCCCGGCACCCTCTCAACCATATGCTGCCACCACTCCCGTCTCTCCTCCTACTCCCTCATGCCCCATGCCACAGGTCCACCCTGCACCATCAGACTGCGAATGGAACTGGACAGACAGTACACCATTCATGCCACATCCTTGCAATTTTGATGCCATTGGAAGTGGCATTGTGCCAGAATGTTCCATCACAAGTGGGTCTACAGAGTTAGACTATTTCCAGCTATACTTTTATGAGCCTGTAATGAACTTGATTGTCACCCAGACCAACAGTTACTACTGCTATACAATGGACAACACAGAGGTTGCAAATTGTCAGGGCTGTGCAGGTGGAAAGATATAACTGTGGCTGAAATGTATTTATTCCTTGGCACTGTCATGCTTATGCCACATACATATAAGAACAATATAGCAAACTACTACCCCACAGACTACTTCATCAGTACTCCTGTCTTCTGTGACCTCCTTCCCTGCAACAGATTCACTCTGTTGCTAGAAATGTTGCACTTCTCAGTCAGGAATATGCCCAACAGAAATAGCTTCTTATACAAAATCCAGGAAGTGTTTATGTATCTGAAGTAAAAATTCAGTGCCTACTTTTATCCATTCAAGAACATTGTTGTTGACGAGTCCTTGATTCTGTTCAAGGGACGACTGTCATTCAAACAATTCAGGTGTATACCAAGCACACATAATCGCTTTGGTATAAAACGGTATGTTATGTGTGACTGTGAGACTGTTATTGTTGTGTTGGATGTCATTATCTACACAGGGAAAAATGCACTCGATGATACCAGGCACATGTTGGGCATTTCTGGGGATGTAGTTCGCAAGATGATGGAGCAATACATTGGCAAGGGTCATACATTGTACACAGACACCTGGTATACAAGCCCTATGTTTACTGATTTCCTCTGTGTGAACAATACTAATATATGTGGAACAGTGAGAAGGAATAGAAAACACATGCCAAGGTTCACTGGAGGTAGTGCTGAAGGTGCAGTGCAAGTGTTTCATGCCAATGACATCATGACACTGACGTGGTATGACAAATGGGACGTGATGTTGCAGTCAACCATCCACAGAAACGAGATTGTACAAACAGACAGAGTGAACAGGGACACCAGTGAACATGTAAAGCCAGCTGCTGTCATCGACTGTACGAACAATATGTGACTAGTCGACAAGTATGACATGCAAATAGGGTTTGTTGATTGTGTGTGTAGGAGTCGCAAGTGGTATATGAAAATGTTTTTCCACCTTGTAGACATTGTAATGCTCAATGCCTTCAACATGTAAGAAATAAAGACTGGGAAGCAACACCACTATGCAGAATTCACCCTCAGTGTCATAAAGCAGATAGTAAAAAAGTATGGTACTACACCTGTACCAGTCCCTCCACAGTGACCTGTCACCCCACAACCAGAGGGTGATGTGCCAGACCCAATAATCCCTAACTGTCACTGCCTGATACCGACACCATCTACCCCAAAGAAGAAGTACAGTGGACCCTCAGTTAACGATGCCATTGGATAGCGATAAAATCGGATACCGATACGTTTTTGCATCAAAATATTGGCTCGGTTAATGATAATAACTCAGTTAAGGGCATTCATCCAGAACATGACCGCATGGCCTGAGGCACCTACCCGCCCGGCAACTCCACTGTGGCCAGTGTGCCATAGTTTACAAAACCAGTGCGGACGATTCCACACATACATGCGATACATTTTGTATTATTCCATTTTTTTAGTGCTTGTAACTGCTAAAGAAGTCACCATGGGCCCAAAGAAAGCTTCTAGTGCCAGCCTTGTGGTAAAGAGGGTAAGAAATACTATTGAACTAAAGAAAGAGATCATCGCAAAATATGAAAGTGGAGTGTGTGCCTCTGAGTTGGCCAGGTTATATAACAAACCTTAT